>QYAP01000267.1:0-58273 GCA_003988905.1 Hymenotorrendiella dingleyae
GTAGCATATTGGACTTCCATCCAATAATAGTCCCTTTTTGGGCAGTTCACTGTTGGTCTAGTGGTAAAGCTACTCACCCTCCTAGCCTGTGACATTAAAATAATAATAAAAGTTCTATAATATAAATAGGTTTTAATATTTATAATTATATATAATTAGAAAGTAATTATTATTATTAAATTATTTAGGATTCTATATAACAATAAAGAATTAAAAATAATATTTTAAGAATTATATTAATACTTTAAATTAAAGATATTAATGATTTAATTAATCGGATCGAAATTGATTATATAATAAATAATAAAACTATCTATATTATAAGGATTAATATAAATAAGAAAAGGAAATACTATTATTTTCTTTAAATATAATATTTAATATTTATAATATATATCTTCTATTACTTAGGAATATTATATCTAATAATTACTATGTTAATTATATATTTATTACGAGTTATTATGATTTATTATATCGGTTTTTATTATGGTTTATTAATTTTATTTAAAATAATGTTTCCTACTAGTAATAAAAAGCAGTATTTCATATACTATAGCGTTATACCATTGTTATTTACTACTATTACAAGCCATAATAAATCGACAATAAATCGATTCAATAAGAGTTGTTTCTTTACTGCCCTAAATATAATAGGTTGCTACCGTAGGGTGACAGTGAAAGAGTTCTCGGCAGCAACAAATCTGCCATGTACTTGCCTGAATACTTATTCCCTTAGCATGCTTTGGATCCTCTATGCAACAGAAGAGTTTAAGCAAAGGGGCTTGCGCTTATTTCGCATGACGCAGTCTGCGCCGTTATTCCTTCTATCCCCAGACATCTCTCCCATAAGCCGGGAAAATATCCTTCTTAGATTTTTAAGTTGTCCCAAAAGGGTTTCGCATCCACATCTTATACGTGCAAAGGCTTCCTACTGAAAGCAGCAGTCCCCCCCACAATTCCTCGAAAGTATCGTCAAGAAACTTCGAAAATCACGACCACAACTTCCAATGAAGTTCTCATATGCCAGGCAGCAGAGTCAGAGACGGCTGTTGCATCTAGGGGACATGGAAGGGCCCAAAGAAACCTCTTCGCAGCCCCAGTGCTTCTTCGCCATATTTGCTAGCCAAAAGCTCTATAACATTTCTCTAATAATCTCAATTATTCTATCTCTTTCCACGGCTCAGTCCCATCTGGGCAGAATTTATACCGATCCAAAATAGAAAAGTTGGGAATGCCACTCCCATTTATATATCTGTAGCAAGCGGAGTTCTCGTTGGCCCATCCAACCAAGCTATTCCAATCATTACACATTCTGGTTTGGCCGAGTCCGGGAATTGGAAGGTAGCCCTCGCTGTCTTTCTCCGCATTGAACCTGCCTGTATACCTCGGCGTGTCGTCTGCATAACACATGAGTTCTTCCCTGATCGCGTCGATGCAGTGGTAGGTGTGCTCGATTGGGCTGGTTGGCATTCGGCCGTCGTATGCTTTCAGAATGATTCTGCGGAGGTTAATCTTGAAGAAGGTTAATAAAATTGGCAACTGCGCAATATGGATGGCTCACTTACCAAGCAGTGTAGAGTGTGGAAAGAGTTCAGAAGGTATATACTTTTGCCACTATCCCACGGCCATCGCTGAGATTCCGGAAGTCCTTTGGACACCACATACTCGTCTGACAGAGCGACCATACCCGCAGTATCGAGCATTCCGGGGCCATACCACGCTTCTTCTTGGACACGCATGTCCTCGCTGCTAAACCGACTGTCATGAAAAATAATATGCGGCTTGTCGTTTTCAAGTCCAGCTGAGGGTTTTGGTCAGATGTAGTTTATACAGGGTGGAATTGTCTACGAACCATATTTCGTCTTCACTTTATTTGGTGCGTCGTGAATCTTCTCGTATACTAGGACTATGTTGAGAGCGATTGAGCTGAGTAGGGCAAAGATAAGGAGACGAGTAGTTGCTCTCTGCCAGCGAGGTAAAACTTGGGTGGGAGGGTAAAAATTGATCTCTTCATTGGATTCCAACCGGTCTTGGTGCAAAGGTTCGTATTTCAAAGACGCCATTGCAGGTAATGATTTTATTGGGCGAGAGTGAAAATTTGAAAGAAAAAAGAGTAGAATTACTTGAGAGAAGAGTATCTTGGCGCTCTGTAAACCTGTCTAAGAATATTTGAGTATGCTTGCTTCATTTTAGTTGCCTAGAAGCTAGTATTGGGATTGAATGCGTGTAGTCAGCTAGGCGCTATTCTTAGCTTTCATATACAATTTCCGTGAATATAAAAAGGGGGTAATACATTTTTCGTAATCGCTTACCGTATACCTGCTGCCTGAGTACACCGAGACTCAATAACTGAAAATGGGGTGTGATGGCACTTACAGGAACACCAACTTATCGATCGACCAATCCGGCACAGACTTTTGCGGATTTTTCTGAATTGGTTGCGGTACTCGAGCATATCCCCTGTTGCACAAGTATGCGGGTTGCGATAGTATGAATACCCCTGCGTTGGTTGGTTGTGAGAACACTAACTTATATTATCGGTAGACCAATCCGGTAGGTAGGATAAGATAGGGCAGACTTTTGCGGATTTTTTTCAGCTGTACTCGAGTATATCCCTGCGGCACAAGTATGCTAGTATGAATACCCCTGAGTTGGTTGGTTGTGAGAACTAGGGTGAGAACACCAACTTATCGGTGACGAATCCGGCAGGTAAGAAAGACTTTTGCACAAAAAATCCTTCGATTCCATTTATCCCGACCAATTGTACCCAGATACCTGCCCCCACACTAGAAAACAGTCCCCGAATAGAGTGCCATTTTGAATGTGCGACCACCTTTAGCGTACTTCGAAAAGTGGACGGAATATGATAATTGTATTGGTTCGGTGCCAGTTGGTACTTTTGCCCCCAATTTTCGCTTGGTAACCAGTATTTTGTCCACTTGAGTTATCAGATTTACTGTTCATTTAGTGAATTCTTGCATGTAAAACCTCGGCGGCCTCGAAATATATGCCGGCATGTATATTCAAGAATAAGCATGACGAGAAGCCCCCACTTCCCATGCATTTACTACTCATACAGCATTGACGGCATAATTCTCTCTTGTCATCCTATTCAATCCTCCTCACTTGAAGTTCCGGCCTCACGCATGAGGATAAACTTTTTTGCTATGATTTCTGCCTTCTTCGGGCTGGTCTGGACAACCTCTGTAACTTTACTCCTGTTTCTAATTGCACGAAAAAGGACCTCCCATCAAGCCTACCGTGCAGCAGTTACCCTCCGTGGCTGCCAAAGACCCCGAAATTCTATTCAAAATGACCTTTCGGGTAAGAACCTGACGAGAGCTCGGGTACAGGCCGTGAAAGAGGGACATGTGTTGAAGCCGTATATGGAGGCTTTTGATCGATTGGGGAAGACATGGGAAGAAAGAAAATACGGAACTACAATCATTCACACGATGGAAAAGCTCAATATACAGCATGTCTTCGCGCTTGGGTTCCAGGATTACAGCAAGCCAGACAGGTCAACATTCGCACCCTTTTTTGGAAAGGGCATATTTTGTGAAGAGGGTGCTTCGTGGAAGAACTCTAGAGATATGATCAAGCCAATATTTACCAGGGCAGAGCTCTCAGATATGGATGCTTTTCGCCGTCATGTTGATAGGTTCCTTGAACTGCTGCCCCATGATGGAAGTACCATTGATTTGCAGCCTTTGTTGAAAAGATTGGTATGCAATATTCCCAGTCGGTTCATTGAATTGTGACTCATTTTTTTCTATGCAAAGTTTCTAGATTCCTCAACTGAATTCATCTTTGGAGAATCTATGGACTCGCAGCTCCCAAGTGATCCAAACAACTCGATTGGACTTCTCAGAGCATTCGACGGGGCCTTTGTTGGCGCCGGAAAACGACGAGCGGCAGGAAAGTGGGGTCGCCTCAAGTTTGCCTTTGACACTTCGTGGAAAGCATCTTATCAGCAAGTTCATGACTTCGTCGACCATCATGTGAAACGCGCACTTCAAACAACATCAGTGGGAGACAGCGATAGTGATTCCAAGAATGACTTGGTCTCAACCAGACATATCCTCCTCTACGAGATGGCAAAACGGATTCGGGACCCGATGGACCTTCGATTTCGGGTATTGAACGTTTTTATACCCGCTCTTGATTCTATTGCAATTTTGGTTGGAAATGCATTGTTTCACCTGGCCCGGAACCCAGAAGTTTGGTCCCAACTTCGAAAAGAGAGCTCCACGATTGAAGGCAAAACACTTTCGTATGACGTTCTCAAATCTCTACAGCTCTTCAAAAATGTGGTAAATGAAACAGCTCGCCTCCAGGGTGTAGTAGGAGTACCTGAACGTCTGGCAATTCGCAATACCGTTCTGCCTGTTGGTGGTGGTCCAGACGGCCAGGCCCCAGTATTCGTGGAAAAGGGGACAATAATTGGAGCGAATATCTGGGGGTTGCATCACGATAGGGAGATTTGGGGCGATGATTTTGATGTATTCAGGCCGCAGAGATGGGCTGAGAAACGCCCACCAGGTGTCTTTCTGCCATTTTTTAGTGGACCAAGAATATGCCCTGCACAGCAACAGGTTGTCACACAGGCAATTTATTTGCTTGTTAGAATGAGTCGAGAGTTTATTAAGATTGAGAATCGAGATTCAGTCATAGAATATGTGGAACACTTGAGGATCATCGCGGAAAGCCGCAATGGCGTTAAAGTAGCATTGATTTCCTCAGGCTAAAATTATATAATAATTTACTTCGGGCTCCTATCAAACCCTTTCGCATATATAAAAAGAGAGTTAGAAGAATATTTTCCCCCTTTTTAGATATTCGATATTCGAAATCTGAAATCTTAAAAATAAACGTTACATTATTTGGTTAACCGTAGATAATTATGATAATATAACTTCGAAAAACTGCAAAGCTTAAGACTAGCAAGATGTTCGGGATAAACAGTCTCCAAGAATAATATCA
The DNA here is from genome assembly GCA_003988905.1 of Hymenotorrendiella dingleyae. Classification (NCBI taxonomy): domain Eukaryota; kingdom Fungi; phylum Ascomycota; class Leotiomycetes; order Helotiales; family Helotiaceae; genus Hymenotorrendiella; species Hymenotorrendiella dingleyae. The sequence goes on from QYAP01000267.1 coordinate 4,987, forward strand.
AGACTTTTATTGAGCAAGATCACCAAACGACAGTATAAAGATCCCAACAGACTTAGAGACATATAAGCATATGCAGCACTCCCGACTAAAACGAACCATCGACCCAGTTCCCAAGGCCAAGTGCGCATTCCCAAATTCTTCCACGTAACTTGTTGCCCAGTCTGGGTCGCGGAGGATAGAGCCTCACTTTATGCTTCCTCGTCGGCAGTTGCCCAATTTGCCATCGCAACCGGCAGGTTTTCGGGATCACTGCGTGCCTCGATAGCAGCACCTAGTAACAGATGTCTGTCAGCATTTCTCTTTTGGTTTAGGTATTATACGCCACACTTGCCGGGGAAAGAAGAGATAACTTTACCTTCGCGGGGAGCGAGAGGGATCGCCATAGTGAGGGTAGCCATGAAGACCGCAAGGAGGGCTTTGAATTGCATTGTCGTAAGGGTTTCTGGTCAGAGGGTGTGGTTTTCTGGGAGTTGAGGATGTCTGGTTTCGGGAATTGGGTGGAGATTCTTGTGATGATTCTGAATGCTTTGATTGTAAAGTGTGTGGACATAGAATCGTATATATGTACCTCAGCTGCCTGGGAGATTTTTACGTCTACCCAGGTCCCAGCTGAACAGCCATGAATACCCTTGGAGATCTTCCAATTTTACAGGGTCCCGGCCCATATCACGAATTTCTTATAGAACTGCCGAGCGAGTTTAGATGGGTCCCTGTTGTTCCGTGTGTGTTGTACTACCTAGCGCTCCTAACTGACCTGATCTGATACTGATTTAGCCTCTTAGAATCAGTTCAGTACTGATTCCGGAAAAGGTGCGTCAGTTATCAGTACTGATTCCTACTGATACTGATCTGATTACTGACCTGAACTGATTAGGCTCGCTTAAGATAGACTAACCTAAAAGAGTTAGATTTTAACCTATAGCCCCACTTCCAAGAAAATATTTCCTCACCCTAACTGGGAATGCCCTCACTTTTAGATAGCGATAACAATAATACCGAAGATATTTATCTTATATGCTATTTCTTTGCTCGTAAGAAGGCCTTTTTATTAGGTTTCTATGAGTAAAGAGATATATTACCAAATCAGTACTGATAATCAGGTCAGTACTGACTGAATCAGTAGCCAAAAACGAAGGATCAGTTCGGGTCAGATCAGTAGACAAATCAGTACTGACCCGATTATCAGTAAATCAGTTAGGAGCGCTAGTACTACCTGCTCTTTTTGAAATTCCCCTGGCCGTGTCGTATTACGCCGAATGAATGGCGCGAGAACATGGGTATCAAACTGGGCGAGCCAATCACAACCCTGAAGCTCATTTCATTCGTTAGCGCCGGTTGGTGTTGTCTCTCGCATTTTTTGGTAGTAAAGCCCAATCTAGGAGGGAGCACGGTCGTCAAGATTGAGTAACGCCTCTCTGTTGCGTGTTGTAGAGATAACTTTACCTATCATTCTAAGCGTTTGGGATATAAATCTTCTTAGTGTACCTTAAAAGATAACTTTCTTGTGTGGAACCCAACATTTTTTGACTTGCTGCGTCGTAATGTGGATAGGCTCCTCTTATATTAAATTGGCCCGTTTACGTACGACTGGAACTTCTGAGGATGGAAAGTAAAGGTCACAAACCGGGTAGTTGATCCGTGGACCGTGTTGGATGTACGTTATCTTTTCTTGGAGACAAAAATTCGTTGGTGTACGAAGTAGCCCCCGCATCTTTGCCGCTGGGTCGCGTTTTGTTTTGTACATGATTATGCAGTCATGCTTCAGTTATACTCGAGTAATATGATAGTCCCTGTCTGTCACCGATACGACCAACACCTCTGTCAAAATGCAATCTTACCCTTCCGCCCCAAAAGGAGTGCTCTTGTCCAACATAAGCACCAACCTTCGCTACCTGGGTGCATCTCATTGCAAGACGTTCATCGACTCCCCTTAGCTCGTCACCTCTTGCAAAGCAGATATGGGGCTGCCGGCTGTCGAATCTCATGGGTCCATCGCGGCTCTGTGCGGCACATTGCTAGCACTCAGCACCATTGCTGTTGCTTTGCGCTTCTATTCCCGCACTCTTCAACAGGCCAAACTCAAAGGCGATGACTGGATTATGCTGCCAGGTCTTGTAAGTTCTCATGAGAGTGATTAAATATTTTGCGACCTGACTTTCTAATCATTTCCGAATTGTTACGTAGATTTCCGTTGCAGGTGCTTGTGCTTGTGGTTTATACGGTTAGATTTATTCCCCTTGATCTGTTCAAAATGAGTGTCGTCTAAAATATATATGTCTCTAGGGGTTCAACACAAACTTTTGGGTTACCCGACACCCAAAGACACAGCGTTGGTAGCTAAAACAACGCCTACACTCGACACGGTGCCCACCCACTTCTTTTAGCCCACTTGATCTTCCGAGCTAACGGCATATCAGTTACTCATTGCCTTTGACTTTTTCTGCATCGCCGCCTTGGGAAGTATGAAAATAAGTGCGCTCTTATTCTACTATCGAATCTTCTGGGTCGGACAACGTCGAAAGCTCTTTCGAAATGTCATCATCGGCAGTGTCATCGTGGTAATCCTCTGGATGATTGCGTTTATGCTACTGACGGGTCTTCAATGTGGCTCCCATTTTGATGCCCTCTGGAGACCATCGCATACGATATACTGCACGATAGCTCATCCGTTCTTGCTCAGTTATTCCATCACGGATCTGATTCTAGATTTCTGGGTTATCGCTCTCCCGATTCCTATGGTTCGATCTTCCCACCCATTATGATAGCCCAGCTTGTTAACGAGTGGATCAGATTTGGCAATTAAAAACAAATGTTACTCGCAAGCTTGCCGTTTTAGGGGTATTTCTTCTTGCATGTGTGTAAGTCAACTGCTAGAGCCCATCCTCAACGGTAGCTTTTCTAACTTTGTGTTTAGGGGACTTGGGGGTTCTATTGCAAGACTGGTTATATATGTTCAGATCTTTGACGGCGAGTCCCCCGATGCTGCGAACGAAGAAGCGAATGCTAACGATGATAACAGCGGGAGTCAACTTCAAAGGAGATGGACGCCGTACGACCACTGTCTCTCCACTTAGTATACCCTCGCTGACAAGTCCTAGTGGTCAATTCCAAATCTCTATTCCTCACGGTTCTCGAGGTCGGGTTGAGCTGCATCGCCGTCAACCTTCCTACCCTATACTTCCTCTCCAGCAAAGTGAAGCCCGAGAGCATATTACGAAGTATGCGAAGCGTTATTTCGATTGCCTCGGCGAAAAGCAGTAGTTCTCAAAGGAGCAAGCCACCTGGACCAGAGTCCTATCCGCGCGGGGGTAGCAAGGATAGCAACGATAAAAACTCCACCTCGCAGTCATATCTTGCGAGACCTGATGCGGTTCCTATCGAGACGTATGTGATGTATGATTTGGAACAACACGGTCGCCCAGAAAAATTACATGTCATGAAAACAATATCACAGAGCTCGGAAAGGAAGGAAATGGACACATAATGAATGGAGGGGGATCGCCACCCTGGCGCATCAAGAGGCGTTGCAGATCCAATACCGCATTAATTGGTTTAGAGCGCCCCTCTCCCCCATTTTTGACTTCATTGTGCCAGTTCATTACAGAGAATTGAGGTTAATGGGAGAGTCTCTCCCGCGAATGAGACCTCTCCCGTAAACGAGAGCTCTGTCATGTAGGGTCCTCAGCCAACAGGAATAACACAAAATGTAATAGAGAGCCTAAAGAAATGCTTGAAAAGTACAGCCCTATTAGAGAAATATGAACAAGGCGAACACTTAAAATTATATTCCTAATTCTTCTTACCACTTGCGACGTTAAGCAGATCCCTGCACCCAACAACGCTATGAATTTCTGGGCCCGATTAGGCTATAATACAACTCGTCGATATATCTAGTTTAGCATTTACACGTATATGCTTGACTCACTCCCGACGGGAAGCTGCTTTCGTTTCTCTCGCTTCCTAAAGAATGACTCTTTTCAGGGATTAAACCCTCGACTAGCGTTATATTTATCCATCTTGGCTCCCAACAAGCAGGGGGGGCTAATAGGTTGCCCCACTTGAATTAAATAGAGCGTCCACTTTGCCTACAACTCTCCCAAAGCCCGGTTGGGAATAGCTTCAACTTCTGATCCTGGTTATGACTCGAAATAGTTTACCGTTGTTGGGTCCAGGGATCAGCTTAACGTCGCAACTGTATCGGCTCAAACTCCTCATACCCATACCACCACCAGTGGTGGTCAGTGCTCCATGTTATTATCGAGCAAACAACACCCTCAAATCGGATTCTGGGTAGACAGATACCAAGTTTGCGATCTTTTCTGATGGTTTACCTACTAAGTATTTAGATAAAGTGATTTGCCTTTTTATTGGTTGTAATTAAGAGTGGTCCGGTGAGTACTGATCACCACTGGAGCATCCTACCTATAATTGGACCAACCCACTGGCGACATTTAGCAGCAACATAACGCTAACGACTTAGAGAGAGTTAAGCCCAATTAGGTCATAATATAACTCGTCGATATAAGAGATTTAGCTCTTGCATATAGTTGCTACATAAACATGCACAGAATAGTGACTCATTTAAAGTCATTCTATGCACTCCCCACGGGAGGGTGCTTTCGCTTACTTAAACGAAGCCAGAAATGCTCTTTTCAAGGGTCTTAGCGTTATATTATATCTCTAATAGACACCCAACAAGCAGGGGGGGTTTATATGCTTTCAGAGCATGCCCCACTTGAATATTTTATCTCCAGCCACAACCGTCCACTTCTTTGATATGCCCCTTTGGGAATGGCTTCAACTATGACCCCTGTTATGACTCGAAAGAGCTTACCGCTGTCGAGAAAGGCGGTTGCTAAATGTCGCAACTGATCTATAAAGTTCCCATACCCATATCAATCGCTAGAATAAGGGCGCCGCATATTAGCAGGCTGACAGGGTGGCATGGTTAGAGGGCTGGAGGTTGCCGAAGCAGGAGCGCAGGGCACCAGGAGGTTATTAACTTACCTCTTTATGGATCTTTATTGTAAATTACCTAGTTAGATGTGATGTGGGGAATAGTTGTTAAAGGTGTAGAGGTGTAGAGGAGTGGAAATGAGAATAAAGTCAGAAAAATTAGCATCGCAAAGTCAGAATAGAACTCGCATTTTCCTATGTATGAAGGCATACAATCCATCCCCTCCAACCTCATTTCCAGAACCTAACCCTCACCCCAAAGAACCAACCCTCCCCTTCCCACCCCACCCCTCATCTACCTCTCCCCTCTCATCCCTCAACTCCACATCCCTCTTATGCACCCCCTTCCCCCTCACCACCCCTCCCTCCCCAGCAAAATCCACAACCGCCACGCCCTCCCGCCTAGCCGCCTGCGTCGAATTCCCCTCAAAAGGGTAAGAGGACTTCTTCTTTCCAACCCAGATTTTCCCACCCTTCCTCTCACCCACCACCATCTTCCCCTCACTCTTCCTCTTCCTCCCAACCCAAATATTCCCCCCCTCCACCTTTCTACCACCAAAAGTCCCATATCCTCCCCTCCCATCCCCCCTCCCATCCCCCCCACCCCCACCACCTCCCCTTCCCCTCCTCCTCTCCCAAGCAGCCATCCTCTCCTTCCTACACTTCGCACAGCTTCCCCTAACCCTCCTCCGACAATCCCTTTGCTGTAGATGTTCTCTCCACATACGCCACTGACGTGCGATGAGGGTGATGGTGGAAAGGAGGAGGGCGGCGAGGACGATGATGATGATGGGAGTGTGGGTGTTGAGGTTGAGGAAAGGGGGTGTTGTAGGTGAATTCGTAACTCCATTCGTCGGGGTCATTGTTGTTGTTGAACCGCTTCCCCCCTCATCCCTCCAAAACGGCGCCATATTTCCCAACTACCCTTCCACCAAAAGCCCAGACCCTACAATGTAGTATAAAGCCAAGTAACCCAGCCCAGTCCAGCAAAACCCTCTCGTCAAAGGAGTAAGTGCGTAACCCTCGTCCTTCTTGTCTTTGTGTTCGTCCGTTACAATCCAGCGGCGTATTATGTATGTGATTGTCAAGAACCCCCTCCCAGCCACAATCCCCAAGAACCAGGAGCAACCCCTCCCTCCTTCAGCCCAGTGAATGAGTAAACCAATGACGTAGAATTCAGGTACGAGTTGGGTGGTGAATAGTCAAAAGATGATCACCAACCCTCTTTGTATTTGATAGCGAAAAGTGTGAGAGAAGGGCTTCATACAGCTTTTGTAGACATGACGAAAAATATGAGCAGGAAGCTCATGACACCAAAAATCCTCTAGCCCACCGTGAATGATATGGTCAGTCACTAAGATCCAGAAGCGCGTATCCATCAAGGGGACGGTCACATTAGTGCCCACACCAAAAGCCAACGAAATGGCAAAAAAAAAACACACCAACGAACTCAGCCTGTCACTGAATAATGAATACACAAAAAAAGAAGAAACGCCAAAAAAAATATTGTATTTAGCAGATTGTTGAAAAAAACAAAAACTAGGGCTGGGTATAATACGAGCAAAGCAAAGTAAAGTGCCCTTTCCACCAAAATATTCCTTACCTGCTATGCGACCGAAAATTTCCCAGAGAGCTATGTACAAAGTAAAGCAAGTAGTAGTAGTAGTACTAGTGTAAGCACCTCAAGCTTCGTCATTCTTCCTCCACAAATTTTCTCTCGACATTTGCGTTAACATCGTAAAGCCATCATTAAAGCAACATTCTTTGCTAGCAGCACTCTTTCATCAATTTTTCTTTCCCTTGCAGCACTTCAAACACGCCACTCGGCCGAGAGTTCCTCTCGTACTATGGCACACCATTTCCATATCGCATCTTCGAAGCCTTTTAGAGCTACTCTATCCGTGCCTTGAACGACAGCCATAACGTCTACTTTGAGCACAACTTCCCACCTCAATTCCGCTGCTTTGATCCAATAACGAAGGTTTTCCGCAGAGCGGTACGGTTTTCCGAATTCCGTATGCCATTTGTCAATGGCACCAAATGGTCGTTTGCTCTTCTTGACTAAAGCGTTGTGCAGTTTTACCAATCGCAAGCCGGTACGCATATCCTTCAAGAAATTGGTAGGTAAATCTTCGTCGTTAGGGGTGGAGTCTACAGATTGAAATTCGGGTATTGTATCGGGGTCCGGGTCCAGTGATTTGATAAAAGCCAGTTCTCTCTCAATCTCTCGCCCAGCATCCCAATTATCTCCGAGCCAAGTCCAGCTGGCTCGCTGTTTTCTCTCCGCAGCTTCCATTGCCTCTTCCTCTGATAGCATGTCGTATACACTAGCAACCCAGGCCTCCATAACTTCACGCTCCTCTATCCTCATTCCTTTCGAGAAATTCCTGGTGGCCATCCTTTTGAGCACCTCCATGACCGAAAGTAACTCTGATCGTATCACTCGCTCCGATTTGATAGATGAAAGTCGTTGCGGTTGATTATGTGCTGTATAGTACATCTTTGCAGCACGAATAGCTAGGGTAATTATGTCAAGGATATGCATTCCCTGTATCTCGTACCAACCATTCCCAGCGGGTGATTTTGGGCTGGATGTATTTTCGACCTTCGACGCGGGTGACGCGGGTGTGGATGACGAGCCATCTTTCGCGTCTGCAAGAACCTTGGACGCTTCAGAAAGCGCCTTCCGTAAATCACCCTTCAACTCCTCGAGTGTAGGTGGATGTGGGATGTGTTTCTCGCGGTGTATATATGTACTGGCAGTCGGAGGAAGCATATGTGGGTGGTCTTCGTCTTCGTCCTCACTAAAGTCATCCTGTGTCGGACTTTCTACCATCATGCCACCATGACCCTGTGCGAGGAGCTCCGGACTACTCCCCATAGACGCATACGAAGAGTCGATATCTGAACCCAAAACCCTTGGGTGTAAAAACGAGGTATCCAGAGCAGACAAGTCCAAAGTTCCTCGATTGTCCTTATTCTTCTTCTTCGCTAGCCGTCCTCCCTTCCCATCTAAAAGACCCGTTCGTGCAAAATAGTACTGTAGGTGCATAATGCTGCCCAAGCTGAGAACGCTCTCTCTCGATTGTGCAGATTTGGCGAAATTCGTTCCCTGAGGACGTACGTAGCCTCTTCGTGTAGGTTTCTCCAATCCACCCATCGATTGTCGTGTCGAATAGCTCGCAGAGGAAGATCTAGATACTGAACTGCCAACCGAGCTGGCTATCGACTCGCGGCCCCCCATACTGCTGTTGATATAAAGATCGTCCGCAGAACCGGTGGAAACACATCGAGTAAGTCCTGGGACGGCCCCGAGTGCAGGAGTAGGTGAGGCTGATAGAGTGGGCGAGGGAGGATCTCTTCGAAAGGAGGGTTGCTCGGGAATGTCCTGCGTTGCTGCCATAATTGCGATTATGCGAGGAACACGCGTGGTGTCTGACAATTATGCGTTCGCGATTGCTCTTGTACTACCAGCCAGAACTCGAATTCGGGTGAGGAATGATGCTCGACAAGACTCTTGAATGTAGCATGGACTCTGTAGATGGAGGATTGTTTTTCTTTCTTGGGGAAATTGAGGCGAGGTGTCGTTGCTGGGTAACTCGTGGTGATACCACGTCGTGGTCCTTGGTGGTCCTGGTGGAGTCGTGTATCGAAATTGTGAAAGGCGGTCCAGGCACGGATGAGGAGGGGGCAGGGGTCCACAGGCGAGCCCAAGAGACTCTTTTTTGGGTGGTGACTGATGATGAAACCCTGATATCTCGCCAATGTTATTGACCAGCATAAATCTTCTGGAAATTTTGAAAACTTTTCATGCCGGCAATCGCGAGATGGTGCGAGGATTGTTTGAGAAGACAGAAGCAAGAGATGTCTGCGTAAAGAGGGGTACAAAATTGGTGCAAGCCAAAGTGGAGGAAAACATTTATTGAGTCCATTCCGTACCCTAATCTTCTGGCCTAGCAACCGGCACCGAGCCTGCATCCATAGCCAGAACAGTGTGTGCGCCTCCTTAATCTACAAAACTATCGATAAGGATCCAAATTTAACATTCATCCCCCGAACCTCAATTCCGACGCGATTCCATAATTCACCTCACCTCCCGAGGTCAACGCTAGATATTGACAGCTTCATGTGTTTTACCCCTCGCGTTTGAGTGTCGCACGGTTTTCTGGTTCGCTCGCTGCCTTTCGCTCAATCTGACGATAGACTTCCCCTGAAACTATAAGGTTTGAGGCCATGTCACGTGTTGAAAATTAGAAGGGTTCCCAATCCACCACTCAGCGCCACATGCCACTCAACGCCGGACCAGCAGAATCTCTATCAACTACCAATACTTTAAGCTCAAAATTAGCTCTATCGAATGCTTGAAATTACTACTTTTCAATTTCAGTTCTAATTTTATACAAATGTTGATGGGTTGATTTTAAAAGACTTTATTTCCAAGTCGACGGGCGTTGAGTGGCACGTTGCGCGGAGCGGTGAACTCTTCTAGTTTCCAATCTTAAATCGAACACTGCAGAGAGACTACCGCCATCGTCAAACAGCCAAACTAAAGGGAAAGGCGCCCTTGAAGACAGTTGTAGGGCTACGGAGTATCCTTTCTTCGCGTGCAAGATGGTTGTGGATTAAAGATCCAAGGGAGATGGAGTTTGACAACATGCCAAATGTCGCGTACTGTACCCGGTACCAAGCTCCCGTCCCAAATTTCCTCAAAATTGCCATTCTCTTATTCTAAACTTAACTCGTTATAAACCGATGAAGTCATTGAAGCTTCTTCCCCGCACTTTGGAGTTTCGGCCATGCTCGCGAAGTTAAACTACCAGCATTAGCGAGGATGGAAATCACAGTCAGCATACTACGTAAGCGTATTGCTTTCTATTCATCGAGTTGGGTTGAACAGTTGCAGGTCGCATCGAGAGCTTCTAAATTGGCTACTCATACTCTACTCAACTCACCCTCAAGTCGAGGAGCTGAGTAGTTTGTGATCACGCCGATCGGTATTGTGTGAAAAGCAGATTTCGAAATCTCAGTCAGCGTACTTGCAAAACATCCTACCATGTAACCAATTCGTCATTTATTTCCAATGAAACAAAAATAATTTACGTGTTGGCACTACAGCTTTTGTTTGTTTGAGGATTTGATTTTTTCAAGTATGAGCCTGAGCAAACTGCACCTGGTGCACCGTTCAAATTTCCGAACGTTACATATGCTAACCTCATTGACATTCATTTCAGTTACCTATGCTTCTCGAGGGAGAAGAAAAAGTAATTGGACGCTTTCATTTGACTGTCAACGCGATACCAGCCTAGATGTCCACGCATTGCTCAAAGCTACGTACTAACAAACTTGTCCAGGGTATTGTACGACTTGACGGCCTTCAATACAAATAAAACACAATTCTTCGAGATCTTCACAGGCCTTACGACACTAGTGCGCCCACTAGCGAATCGGCCCCCACCCAACCACCATATCCGCCAATTTGATATAAGCGCGTAAGCGAAACCAACTACACCAACGACACCTCCAACAACCTTCCAAGGCATATAAATTAAAAAAACACAGCAGCTTTCGTCGAATCAACAACTCGCAAAAGTCCCGGCCTCGACAACCGCGGCACAACGCCACTCCCGATGCTGATTCGCCAGCCGCGATACCTCCTATGAGACTACATAGCGAGATGGGGCGCCTCGTCGCTATCATACCGAGATCCTCTCACTCTGTGTTTAAACTAAAGAATGAGGGGAATGAGTAGGCTTTCCCGCCCGGGGGAAAGCTGAACATTTTGCCGTTTTGTGCTACTGTATGAATTTTTTGTTTTTTTTGTTTAACGAAGTATGAGATATTAAGAATAAGCTTTAAACTTGAGACGTCTGAATTAAGGCTAATCAAGAGCAACATCTTCAAGACAGCGATTTCGTCGCCAAAACAAGCACTATTGGCCAAGTAAAATTCCTCGCCGTTGTAACTCCACCCATCGCATCAGCCAATTCTTCCAACAACCTCCCGATTTCGACATCTGCATCCACCTTCTCCTTGATGTTTGGAAAGCTGAAGTCGATAAACTTCTTGACGCCCTGAAAGTCCCAACTGCGCGCCCAAATTTGCGAATCCTCTATTTCGATCACCTCCTCCCCATCAGCTACATTGCTGGTCGGATTGACTTCAAAATCGCAAGCGGCTGGTGTGAACCATCCCAATTCTGTGCTCTTCGAATTCCACTTTATCCTTTGCACTTTTTCCCACGGGCCCGTTGAAAAATCAAGGTAATCAAACCAGCTTGCGATCTCGCTTGCAGTTTTCTTCCAACTTGCCGTTCTCTCGGGCCCAAAGCCGTTGATCACCTTGGAAAAGGTACGGTCCATGATGTGGTTGAGGATCGGTTGACAAGTACGAGAAAATTCAGGTTCTGAAAAGTGTGGTCGAGCGTAGAACCAGATCGCCAACGTTCCGCCGGGTTTCAAGATTCTTGCGAAGGTCTGCAGAGCGATCTCTGAGTCCATAAGTGGCAGACATTCTGCGGCACCGATGAGTTCAGCACTCTCTGGTGGGTGATGCTCGCCAAGTACTTCCCCTGTGCATTGAGCGAAAGAGATTTTGCTTTCTGAAGTGGCAGTTGCCAGAAAGCGCCGTGCAACATCAAGGGACGAGGAATTGTTGTCGCTTGCTATGACGTGAGCAAAGCGACGTACAAATTCTTCAGCGCCAACTCCTGACCCGCAACCGACGTCGTGCGCAGTGTTGAAAGGTGTCACTAGCGTTTTTGATTCATGGTAAGAGTATATACGATCAAAAAACCCCGAATCTGCATAGTTAGGTCTTGTCTCTTCGTATTCCCTCCAATAGGCATCCTCAGCGTCTGCAGCCGTGGCAGCTACCTTCCAAAAATTGGACGAGTTTTCCTCGGCAGACATAATGGAAGCCTTGAAATTGGGATCTCAGAATGAATGATGAAAATAGTTTCATCATTAGGATTCATAAAATTGCGCTAGGTTATGCATTTAGAGAGGTGCCGATGATTACACATAGAACCATAATGTTGGGCAAGGCGAGCGATACGACGGGGGGTTTTCACCTCCTTTTCGGAGGTGACTGCCTAATTTGGACTTTGGCAGGATGTGGAACAAATGCTGGTATGTCGTCAGCTGAGCTGTGACATCTGTCAGTTGTCACACAGGTCTGACGCGGGTCATTCATTTTTAGTTAGTCCTATTGAAGACATAATATTCAGCGTCACGTTATTTTGACGGAAGAACCCATTCTACTTGTTCAAATCCCAAGTCAGCAATACTCGCAAATACGTACGTGGAAGGACATGTTCATGTGTTCAATAAACTTACAGTTGAATAGGGTCTTACGCTTTATATAATGGCATACCAAAAGAAATATTCAAAGCTAGAATCCGCTTTACCTTTGGAGTCACCCATTTCTTCGGGAAGTGATGAATTCTATTACACTCCCCCAACCGAAAGAAAGGGTTTCTTTCACCATGGAATCGCATATACTTTGCTCATCGGTCTGAATGTAACACTGCTCTGGTTCTGGATTCAGACACTGCATTCGAACTCACACCTGATTTCGGATACAGAGTGCATTCGACCAAAGCTTACTTTCTGTATGTTCTTTTTTGCTCAACAAATTCCTCGTTTACTTACTATGAGTAGCTGGTCCTGCAACTGCTGGGGCTACGACTTATGAGCGACGCCGTCTCCTCTACCCCCTTGACGACAATCCGATTTCAGATTTCGAATATCGAATATCTAAAAGTTTTGACGTAAAGATAAAGTGATTGTTTGAATAGAGAAAGAAATCGATATTTTACCTGAACAAGAAGTGATTGCAAAACCCGAGGAACTCATCATCATCATCATCATCATCATCATTATCTGTGGGCTAGATACTTGAAAACGAAACAACAAATGGCAGTTAGCATCTGACCTATGCTCACACCTTGCCTAACTTGGCAAGCTCATCCTCTTTACCAGCAATCATTGCCGCCGCTCGCTCTGCAACGGCATACAAGGTAGCCTGCGGATGGCCACCCAAGGGGGCTGGGAATACACTAGCATCGACAACCCGAAGACCTTCAACGCCCTTCACACACAATTCTGTATCAAGCACCGATCCCATTGCACAAGTCCCTGCGGGGTGGAAATGAGGACTTCCAACTGCATGAATTCGCCCTTCGATATCTTCCGTGCTGCTATCCACTGTCAATGGCTTCAATCCAGGCGGTGGTACTTCTGTCTCAATCACATCCTGTCCCGAAGTTGTGCGCGTCAGACACTCGAGGAGCCGGCGTACCCCATGTGTGAGCACCGCCTGGTCTGTCGCTGTGGAAAAATAGTTCGGCTCGATCACGGGAGGGTCGTTCGGGTTGCTGGATGCCAGCGTTACTCGTCCACGCGAGGTTGGAAGCGTTAGCATCACGGATGTCGAGACAAATGTACCATCAACAGGCAAACCAGGGGCAAGCGGATGATAAAGGACCATGGTCTCGACATGTGTTCGCTTGGGACTGTCAAGTTGCTGCGCCGCGAGGGTTTCCAGAGGATGCTCATTCCGTGCATCTTTCGCCAACGTCTCATGAAGGATATCGCTGGGTAGAGTTTCATTGATCACCCAATCAACAGGCAGCCCCTTGAAGAAAGCAGGATCCGTGAGATTTGCATGTCCAAGTGCCAACCCTCGTTCTGGCTTTCGAAGTTGAAAGAGCTGGAATACAGCGAAGTGGTCAAATAGATTGGCTCCAACATTAGGGGAGTCGTACACCAGAGGTATTGAATGGCGAGCGAGTAAGTCTGCTGGTCCAACACCTGAGCGTTGCAAAACGGCGGGCGAGCCAAGGGCGCCACTCGCTATAATCACCTCCTTTCGAGCTGTGATTTGGCGTCCATCTGGCCCATCTAGGACAACGCCGATTGCACGCGGTTTCTGCCCTTCCGCCCTCGAATGTTCGGCATCGATGTCAAAGAGCACACGTTGGACTAGCGTGTCAGCAAGGACCTGCACATTGGTCTTTCCAAGACCATATGCCAGATGTGAAGGCTGTCGAATACCATTATCCCAGTTTTCCAAAAACTCAGAAAGCCCAACCAACGAGCCCGAATTAGAAGGGACTCTTTCGACTCCAAGCTCAGCCCAAGCCTTTTCCAATGGCTCACGCAACGGATACACTCGCTTTGGATCACTGTCCTTGATACCCGTGATTTTCATCGGACCGTTCCGCTCCTCCGTCGAGTTGTCAGATCGTTCAGTTCGGCGCATATACGGTAACAAGCGGTGATAACTCCATCGCTCATCGCCCACAATGCGAGCCCAGGCATCATAGTCACTTCCATCCCCACGAGCCCAGCCGCCATAATTGAGAATGCTGCCGCCGCCGAGGACCTTGCCGGCCGAGAGAGTGAGTGTGCGGTTGGCTATGGTGGGAATGGGCGCTGTGGCATAGCTCCAGTCTAGTTTTGAACCCTGGAGACCGAAGCCTGCCATGGGCGTGGTTGTATTTGGGTCTGCGCTTGCATCGGGGCCTGCTTCGATGAGAAGAATAGAGACGGAAGGACCAAGAAGCTGTGACAGGCGTGCTGCGAGGGCACAGCCTGTTAGGCCACCGCCAACAATGATATAGTCTGCGGTCTCTGGAATTTCCGCCATTGTTGGATCACTCGAAGTCAATTTGATTGAGAGGGAAAAGACAGAAAGAAGAAGAGGGGTGCGGAGTGTCACGTCACCTCAAGTTATCTACCTCCCCAACCTTTCTTATACGTACCAACACCTCAGACATATTCACTCCTTTCCCCTATCGGAACCCCGCGTACGTCAGTGGTTCCATAAGCAGCTTGCTAAGTGCATGTCAGTGGTTCCGTAAGCAGCTTGTTAAGTGCATGTTAGCTCGATGGAAGTCCCGCGTGGTGATGCACTAACTGTACACTTCTCTCCTATCGCCTAACTCCGAGTTTACTGCGTATATAAAAGAGCCCTATCAACCTTTCTCTAGCACCTTCTATACTTAGCTGGCTATGGACACCGAGTACGTGTATGTGGCGTGGAATATCCTCATGCAATATGTTAGCTGATAACTTGTTGGTGCTGGACCAATAGCACATCCTGCTCGCACCAGGGGCTATTGACAGACAGCGGCCGCTCGGCCCCCAAAGTTCTACCTTATTTATTGTTGGTAACCACATGCGAATAGCGATATTCATTCACACCGAACGCGAAAACATAATTTTAGAGCCTACATTTGCGTCATCGTCACGATTGTTGACAGAGATCATCGAAATGAAAGTAAACAAAGCGAAAATTATGGAATGGCAAAAACTATTTTAGGATTCAGGACGTGGCAATTATTTTTCCCGCTCAACGCTTTTAACGTTTTGGTAACATAGAGTTCCAGACGCAATAAACGTTGTCAGATATGATGGTACACCGCCGAAGAACTTCTCATTCCTTGCTTCCTTGGTAAACAAGAAAAGCGCGTCTTCATCATCTTCGTCAACCAGGACATCACCATTCAATTTCTCCCCCATGGAGAGATGGAAAGTGACCACCGATGCTCTCCAACGTTCCTTCGTCAATCTAGATTGGAAATCCAGTCAGTTATGGTCTCTAGATCGCATTGTGTAAAAGTTTCCTTACCGATTTCGTAACAAATGCAGCTGCATCCTCAACCGAATCAACCGCTTCAGCCATTCCAACATATCTAGCACCCTCATTTCCGGAATCGGTTTTCACAAATCTAAACTCCATATATCAGTCTCATAATCTATCTCCTTGTACTCATTCAGCCTTTCTCATTTCCCTCTCTTATTCAAAGGCAAGGAAGGGGGGATAACATACCCAGGATAAACACACCACGCAGCCAAATTATCCTTCACCCCATGCTCACAATGAATTTTCCCCACCAGATAATGCGCCATCGCCTTACTCATTCCATATGCAGCCATAGGCATTGGGAGTTGGTCCATTCCACCAATACTACCGAGTGCGCTTCCGAGAAGGCAGAATTTGGGGTTTGGAGAGGCTTTGAGGAGAGGGAGACAGGATTGGAAGAGTGTGAGAGGACCTGGTTTGATGTTAGCGGGTGTAGACTGGAAGGAAAGGGGGAAGAGGATGTACCGTAAACATTGACATCAATGTGCTCCTGCAAATCCCCTATCTTGAGATTTTCAACGCCACTGTAGTGAGTGGCAATGCCTGCATTGGCAACAACCTATCACAGTCAGTTCATGCGCAATTTCAAATAAATAGGAACGTACGACGTCAATTTTAGCAATCTTAAGGTCCTTGATGGCATTGTACGCGTCGATTGCAACACTGCTATCAAGCTTAACAACAATAAGCCTGCTTCCTGCACCGGTTGGCAGATTCGTCAGGTCTTGGCTTTTGGGAGCTTGAGGGTCGCGGACTGCGGCGATGCAAATGTTGTTGGGACGGGCGAGGAAATTGCGGAGGATGTGGTTGCCGATCCCTGGAAGTGTTAGCAGAAAAAGTCAATTGGAAAGTATGGAGTTAAAGTGTACCGCGGTTGGGACCGGTAATCAGATAGACTGTTGGGTCTTGGGATGCCATGATTGTTATGTCTTTTGCTAGAATGCTATGGGTGGAATTGTTAGGGTGGAGGTGTGCGGAGTTGAAGTTGATGAACAACATGTCATACCAACAAGAACCAACATGAAGCTGCGGGGTACTCGGTGTGTTTATCTAAACCCCGCATCATGAGTAAGGTTTCACGGTTGCAATTACAGGTGAATTGGAATTTGGAGCTGAGGCGGAGTGCTGTGAAAGGTTACACCTACCGGGTTCGCTTATTGGTTGGGCTGGGATGATAAGGGAACCGAGTTGCTTGGAGTAACCTAGAAAAATGTGCGATAAATTGGTCTAGTGAATACTATGAATTGAGACAGGTTTATGATACCGGTATTGGCCCTTTACGTCTTTGATGCTTGTATTGCATGATGCTAGCGAGGAAAGTCTAAGCGAGGAAAAGGGGTTCATCCTCACATCACTTAGACAGATCGGGATGGGAAAAGAAGCATGCAACTCGGGCTCGCTGAATTCTAGTGGTATTCTACTAGTCATCGCTTTCCTTGTAATTTGTAAGCACCTCGTCAATTCTCTATGTCTAAATCATGCTGTTGCAAGATCAAACCAATGGTTGAAAACATTCTTCGGATCGTATTTATTCTTGAGTTCCTGCAACCTCGAGGTGCTATTGTGGTATACAACTTCATTCGGCTCGCTACCATCTGCAAAATTGATATAACTACTTACGATTAGCGCTGAAAATTTCAACTTCTGAATTCGGTGTGTCGAATTTTCACAAGTGCTTTAGGAAAGGGGTACTCACGTCCGATTATCAGGCAACCCACTCGTCGAACGCCAAAGATCTCGAACCGTCGCACTAAACTCCACCGCAACCGGATCCAAACTGCTATTCGAATACCAAGGTATAACCATCGAATTAAACCTGATATCACGGTTGGCAAATGCCGCAGGCGCGGAAGGAAACGTTTGCGCCAATTGCAGCGAGTATACCTCCAGCACGATGGAAGTGTCTCCAGTCCCAGGATTCTCGAGGAAAGTGATGAACTCATTCCAAATCGCTCGCCAAGTAGCAGGAACCATTTGCAAATAACCTGCACTGCTAGCAGGTTTTCGATCGCCCTCCTCGCAGAATTCATCAGCTCCGGAATTCCAGTCAGGGTAGGACATCACTGCCGTGGTATCGTCGTAGGGATCGAGCGCGTAGATGGAGGTAAATGCCTCTTTGCCTTGAGCGACAGTACCATTATGGTAGAACACTGTAATGAGTACCGTGGGCGTATAATCTGGAGCTCCGGTTGTCAAGAAATATAGAAATATAGACATGTAAGGCTCCAGAACAAGATCTTGAATAGCCTGTGCAAGAGCTTCAACTTTGTCTTCTGTAAACCACAACCCCCCCAACCACGCAAGACTTTCGGCTTGGGGTACGGGATATGATTTCATGACCGCAGAAGTCACGATGCCAAAGTTTGGCCCTGCACCGCGGAGGGCCCAAAAGAGTTCTTCGTCGGCCGCCGTTACAGTGATGGCGCTTCCATTGGCGAGGACCACATTCAAGGATAGTATGTTATCGACACTAAGTCCATGCAGACCAATCGTGTTACCGTAACCACCTCCAAGAGCCGCGCCCAATGTCCCTACACAATTGCAGTTGCCAGTCATGACTTGAGCATTGTTGGCATACGCCGCGTCGATTACATCTCGTATTATCGCACCTCCCTGTACGTTAACTTCTGTACTTCCATTATTGAAAGTGACTGCATTGAGCCCTGCCAAATTGATGAGAAGTCCGTTTGAAGACAAGTTGAGTCCCTTGATCCAGCCATGACCGCCGTTTTGTGCCAGGAATGGAATACCCTTCAGAAGGCAATATTGAACCTGGAAATTTGATCAGCGTTACCCCGCATCAAGCTTTCATCAATTCCGGATTGCTTACCGTGACTTGGACATCGCTCTCGGTAGCCACATTTACAATGGTTCCTGGGGTTGGAGTATCGTATTCGCTCCATCGCGGTGCTGCACTGCTGTTATGCGTGATTGTTGCGTTTGCAGAAAGTAACGTTTGAAGTCCGGAATCGAGTGAGAGTTGAATGTCGGCTCTGGAATCTAGTGCTGCTAGGGAATTTCCAAATGTCAGGGCAAAAAGACCAAGCCACAAAATGGAAGTGTTGTGAAACCACATTCTTTCGCTTGTTCTTCTCTTTTGAAGGAGAGTTTCAAAATAGTGATGGATTGAAATAAGAGAAGAATTTCTGATGACTTAAGTAGAGCCTCCACAAAATATTGCAGAAAACCACCGCAAATTTGCGGGGTAACCAAAGAAAATGATTGGATGCTACAGTACTACTGTAGAATCCAAGGTGCTCTTCAACATACCACCACCACCTTTGAAAGCGCAGAACCAATTGCCAATAGTGCATACGGGGTAGAAACGCGCAAGTATGAGGGACTGAGTGGGTCCATGTAATATGTCCTCAAAATTCGCTTACCCTTCCTCCTCCCGTAGGCAACTTTACGAGTACAGTACTATGCCCGTTTCTTCACAACAAGCCCCCCGCAACGTATGCCGTAGGGCTAAGGCGGAAAGATATTTTACATGGATAATTTGCTAATACAATTTAATCCCTCTTTCAAGTGGCCGCAGCATATAACAGTCCAAACTCGCGTTGAGAATGTTGATAATGCAGGCAGTGGTTACATGACGCAGCCAGCATCACGCCACCAGCACTCGCAAACACACCCAACCGTCGAAAGGCCGAGAATCCTGAGGGAAAACTAACAAAATACGAGGGCTTGTGCTGCAGCATTTTATGAGGCTGTCCTGCATATATCATGATTGAGACGGCAAAAGCCGGAGGGTGATATTGAGACCCTGTGCTTGTAGCAATTTATATTTGTGGAAGCCAGGATGATGTTGGGTTTCAGATGCGAGGGCGACAGCCGACAGAGAGCTCATCGATTGCCCGGAAAAACACTACAATAAAGTGCAATTCGGGAAGTCGTTCACGCACTACGAGGCCAAAGCAGATGGAAGTGGAGGCAGCATCTTCTTTGCTGATGGCAGTGTCGAACTTGGATCACTGCTCGTGGGTGCAGACGGTTCGAGATCGGCTGTTCGTCACCAGATGCCCCCTGATGTCTATTTTCGCGATACCCATGGCTGCTGTACATACGGTATCGCTTGTTGCGCGACTGATGGTCACTCGGAATTTTTTTTCCCCGCGCACACAGATCTCCGGCACACTTAAATTTTCTCTTTAACCTTACTTCTAAAATCAACCACCAATTATTTTATTTTAATATTATAAATATAAGCTCCTTATATATAACTTTAATATGAATTATTTTTATTATATCTTTAAATCTTAAATTAGAGAAATCGATTTTTTTTTAATATTCTTAAAGATTTTTCTGAGTTTTCGGTACGAAGATATTTCAAGAAAATCAAAAATTCGACTTTTTTAATTTAAGGTTTAAAATTAAAAGAAAAATAGTCTATATTAAACTTATATATAAAGATTAAATATTCTTAATATCTAAACTTTATAATTGATGGTTATTTTTAAATGTGGGGTTAAAGTCGAAAATAAGTATATTACCAGTGGGTGACAGAATTCATTACGCATTCGGATACTTGTTAAATCCATACCTTTTTACCGCCACAAGATATCAAAATTCTAAATAGGCACTTTGGATTTGTTCGACCTTGGCTACAATATATTATAATTTTATAAAAATAAGTTGTGTTCTGGGTTCAGGGCCAGTCGGGTGTGTTTCGAGGTGCGTAATGAATTTTGTCACCCACTGGTGTACCGGAGATCTATATGCGCGGGGAAAAAAAATTCCGAGTGACCATCAGTCGCGCAACGAGCGATAAGAGTTTCTTGCACAATGAACTGGCGAAACAATTCCCAGCCGAGCATCGACGACGGATCACGGTTGTCCACAACCAAACGCCCCTTCTCCAGACGATCATCTCAGGCGATACGCCTTTCACTCTTGTCACCGAGCGAGTGTTCTTCACAAAAGAACGGCGTGATGCGCGACCTGATCTCCCCCAAGAATATGTGCACTAGGGTTTAATGTTTCCGCGTACCGTCTGCGGACTTGATGTTGCGTTGGAGAGTGTCATTAAGGAGTCAGCGAAAGCAGCAGCACTGGCTTGTGAACTGACGACCGAGTGGCACCCGTCCATTCGCGCCCTCATTGAGCTGCAAGACGAAAGTCTCACGGTAGGTATGCGCATAATCTCCGCCGGGCCAAATATCGCGACGTGGGCCTCGCAGGCCGGTGTCACTGTGTTGGGCGATGCTATTCACGTCATGCCGCCGTCGGGGAGGTGGGCGCAGTGGCAGATCTGCACGATGCGTCAGTTCTAGCACAGACGATTGGGGAAGACGGAAGAAATGGCATCACGGTTGAGGCGCTTTCAAAGTACGAGAGTGCGATGAGGCAGTTCGCGAAGGATTGTATTGAGAAAAGCTTCCTTGAAGGGGAGAAGATGCTCAAGATGCCACCAGTTGAGCAGTGTAGCGAGGTGAGGTGGTGAAAGAAAGGGAAATTGTTGTTGTTGTCGTTGTTGTTGTCGTTATTGTTGTCGTTGTCGTCGTCATGTTGGTCGATGTTGGGGTTGACGTTGATGTTGGGGATTGTGCCCCGCGTGGGCCCGTGCATTTGCCAAGTAGCCCCCTACCAACGTGCCGGGTTGTGGGATCGTTCCCAGCCTCAATGATAATTACTTCAATACGGTACTTGTCAAGTTCCAATATCCTACTCAGGTCCTTGTTCTCGTTCATACATTGCACTTTTCGATGAATACCTCGGGACGTGAGCCATGAGATTGAACAATGCCCTGGTACGGTACCCCTTTTGCTCTCATCCCCGGAACTCGCTTCCGTCACCCCGAATAAGCGACTTGAACATGGGACTTCAATTCTTTCTCGTCCCGGCCACATGCGCGCCACGCGAGGGCAGCGTGGAACTTTTTGCGTCGAGCCTGGGGTGCATGTATGAGAGCATGTACGTACCGGTATACCGTAAGTGCTGACCCAAACGTCTCTGATATAAGCGTCGGAGGGATTTTTCTAGATTTCCAATTAATAAAAAGTATTGCCTACCTAAGGTATATACTGATTCTTATTACTGCCCGTTCTTGCTTCCTGGCTCACTTTCGTCGGTGCCGTTAAGTTGTTGCTCTGTTTGCTATACTATCCTTAGTTATGCTGACCTCGGGTTTTAGTACTACCGGTATGGCGTGGCTTACACCCTTGGTCGTTTCAATTGCAGCTTTTGAATAAGTTGATATTACGGGCCTGTCCAATCTGCTCTCTCCTGGAGCAACGACTGCCTTTTCCACGTCCAGCGCCCCTTGACAGCGACTTCGACGCGCCACAACCCGGAGCTGTGGTAACAGTTGCAACTGAAGATGATGTGCTGGTGACGGTCCAATTTTGTCTGGAGATTCAATTCCCTTCCTAGCCCAGAATGGTGGACATGGCTGGGTCACAACCTTCACCCTCCAGCAGAATGGTATCCTCATCAACCTCGCTGAGATAAAAAATGTCACCCTCAATGCCGAGGCAACCGAAGTCACTCTCCAAGGCGGCGCTCTCGTCTCTGATGTTGCCACCGCCGCTTATGCCCGCAACGCTTTTGTTACGACCGGAACATGCAACTGTGTCGGCGCCCTAGGAGCTACATTGGGAGCGGGCTTTGAAAATCTCCTTGGCCAATATGGCTTCTCGCAGGACAACCTTCTCTCGGTGAATGTTGTTACTCCAACCGGCACTGCCATAACGGTGACGCCATCTACAAATCCCAACTTATGGTGGGCTCTCCGTGGTGCTGGTCATCCCAAAATTAGGGGATTTTGGAATTGTGGTAAGTTCCTTTTCTTTATGTCCATGTATACTTTTACCCCTGGCGTAAGATAGTTCATTATTGTATATACTTTGGTACGACGACGAAAAGTAAGAGCATCACTTAAAGCTACTGTGCTGATATTTTGAATTCAGGATTAGTGATCAGGAACAGATACGAAACGGAAGTTAAATATTATATAAACACTTCATATAGCCTTTGAAATTATCATTCAGCCGAGTGATACTATGAGACTTTTACGAAAAGAGTACCGGGCCCGGCTTACATGATGACAATATTGCTCCGACTTTGATTGTATTCAGATGAGACTTTTCGATCGATCTGTTTTAATAAATGTTACCTTCCTAGAAAGGTTAGGAAGGATGGAATCCACTTGATGTTCCAGTGTATGTTTGCAGCTTTCGAGCCAAGCTCGTGGATGATCCTTCTAAATCGACTCACTCTTGTACATCTCGATCGGGTGACTACCGATTGGTCATTTACCCCTCACCAAGTGGCTGCCTGATTCGGTTCACCAGATTGGGGCGAGGTGATGGGTTTTCTAGGTAAGCAGAATAGCAAAGACAAAACCAACTACCAACCAACTCTCGGAAATTGCACACCCGACGTACCAAACATTCGCTCGCGCGGATTGCCTCCTCTTTCATCAAATATCAAATTCTCACAAGTCAAACACAAACTCGAAATCAATTTCACGGTGTTAGAACATTTGAAGTGATTGGGTAAATATGACTTCAACTATTAGCACCATCCTCATCGTAGGCGCCTCCTCGGGTATCGGGGAAGCCTTCGCTCGCCGATTTCATTCGCTGGGCAAAAAAGTCATCATTGCCGGCCGACGGGTGGAGAAACTCAACGCCATCGCCCAGGATTGTACAGGTATGGAAACCACTAAGGTATGTCTCCGATTTCCTTTCAGTGCTCTCATCCACCAGGGTTTGCGAAGTGACAAAAGTTCAATTCTTGACTCTAAAACTACCAACAAATCTAAAATATTCCATCTAGTTGGACATAGCAGATTTCGAAGCTCTCCCCAAAGATGTCTCAGCCCTCTTCAAGGCGTACCCAGACATCGATACCGTCTTCCTAAACGCCGGGATCCAGCAATCCTTCTCGCTCTTGGACCCCACGAGCGTGAGTCCCGAATCCATCATCCAGGAAATCAACACCAACCTCACAGCACCCATTCTCCTCTCTCGCCTCGTCCTCCCTTACTTATTAGCCCGCGCAGAGGCCGGAAATCCCTCCTCGCTCTTCATAACCAGCTCAGCCCTAGCCTACGCTCCCATGGGTTTCTATCCGGTCTACTGCCCCACCAAGGCTGCTATCCACGCTTACTGCGTCGCGCTGCGACAGCAGTTGGGCTTTGCGAGCGAGACTACGCAGAAGCATTTTCGGGCTGTGGAGATTGTGCCGCCGTATGTCGATACGGATCTGGATGCGAAACATCGCGAGGCGGTGGTGATGATATTGGGGGGTCCTAAGAAGGCGTTTCCTCCTATGCCGCTTAAAGAGTTTATAGAGGAGATTTTTAAGGCCTTGGATGAGGAGGGTAGGGAATTGAAGGAAGTGGGTGTGGGATTTGCAGCCGTGGGTGTGGATATGTGGAGGGGTAGTGTTGGGAAGCTTTTGGAAGGAATGGGTATCAACTGTTAAGTGTGAAATGGAAAGGACGAGGAGATTTTGCTGTTTGGTATGCTGCTGAGCAGCTGAAATGCTTGACACGTAGATTGAGTGAGAACTTTCTTAGTCTTTTCAAATACTCTCTTTTTCTCTACAAATAAGGTGGCTTATTTCGCAGCAAGAAAGATAAATGTGAGTAAACAGTTCATACAAGCTCTTCGTCTGCTGATTCATGGTCTACAGAAAGATGTAAGATTCTTGGAAAGAATTCACACCTGCTTGCCAATCTAGCCGGAGTTACGGCCTCGTCGGAACTCGAAGCCTTGCTGGCTACTTTTCCAGACTACAGTAAATATTTTACAAAAAATAAAACCGAAAGCCGGCTAGCTATTAGTTAATATCAAGGGTGGATAATCACATAAAACTCTTGGAGTCTTTGAGCAGATTAATAATTGTCGTTTTATCAATACAACAGGACTATGATTTTGGTACAGATAGCGGATATACAATGAAAGGCGCTTCCTCGACTCTTGGTATTGGGAAAGCAGGAGTTCGTGGAAGTGGATACTCCTAGTAACCCTATCATATGTCCCTCGGAAGCGTAGTAACTTAAAATGGGTACCGATAGGATGCAGACATGATGCAGATCGCGTTGTACAAATTGACCGGGGGTGTCATGTCTTCTCATAGTGGCTGGCTCTTCCGTCTTTACAGACTCTTCACCCCCGCCAATCCTCCCGCTGAGAGCCACTTGGATTTCCACACCGACCCACGCTCAAATCTTACTAGTACCGATAGCACAACTATGCCAGTACTTTCTCAACTCCCTGCCCTGAAGGGCAGCCTCGGCCCCAGCGTTGAGGTTTTGTCCGATCCACTGGACGCAACTTTCATCGAACAAGCCCGGCGCTGGACCAATATCGGTCGTCAGACTCCGGCTGCTATTGTTCTACCTGTTTCCGAAGATGACTGCCAGAAAACAGTTCAATGGGCTCTCAAAGCTCGTATTCCCTTTGTAGTTCGTGGTGGTGGTCATAGTGAATGGTCCACAATTGGCAGTGATGGCATCATTATCGATTTGAGCCGCATCGCCGCCGTCGAGGTCGATGAGGAGGCACGCACAGCAAAAATCACGGGTAGCGTGCTAGCCAAACAAGTAGCCGTTGCGTTGGCGGAAAAGGGCTTATTCACCGCCCTGGGTAATGGCAACACTGTGGGCGCTATAGGATATTTCTTAGGCGGCGGAGCCTCCATCACAACATCTATCACTGGCTTCGGCTCAGATCAAATTCTAGGAGCTCGTCTAATTACCGCCAATGGAGACCTCATTGACGCAGATGATGAGCTTCTCTATGCCATCCGGGGAGCAGGACAGTTTTTTGGCCTTATCACACAGTTGACGATCCGAGCACATCCTCTGTCGGCACTGGGAAACGATGTAGGACAAATCTGGGCGGGTGCTTTTATTTTTCCACTTGATCGCGTACGGGAAGTTTGCACCGCTATGGAAACGATCATAGCTGACGGTAACCATGCTACTGCCGGTCTGATGATGATAATGGCTGCACCCCCAGCCCACAATCCAGCTCTAGTCATCGCCGCCAGATACACGGGTATCCCAGAAAACGCAGCTGTGGCATATAAAGCTTTATATGACCTCAAACCTCTCATCGCCAATGGAGCAGGAGTACCCATTCAGAACGCTAGCGACGGTCGCGAGGCTATGGCAACCAAAGGTGACTTCAAGCGCTTTGGTGTTGTAGGCCTTCATCATTTTGATGCTGAGGCTTTTGTGGAAACAGTCGGTCTATGGAAGGAGTTAATCAAGGAATGCCCCGACGCCATCAACACAGCCTTCAACTTCCAATGGGATGCCAGACCACCCAAAACCCCCGAGTTTGAATCGGCGAATTCTCTTCATGATATCCGATATTGGCAGTAAGCATTTTGAAACCGGATTTGAGCTGGAGACCCACTGACTTGCAATGACAGAAACAATCTGATCTGGCATACCGATCCTAAGACTCGAGCTCTGGTTGATGAATATAACGACAAATCGATTGCTCTCATGCGAGGCAAGACCGAAACTAATCTTGTTGATTTTGTCAACGGGACTAGGAATGGACCTATTGAGCAACGATTCAGAGGTGCTGAGCGGTTGAGTCGTTTGCAGGCCTTAAAAAAGAAGTGGGACCCGTCAGGAGTTTTCACTCAGCAACTGCTTTGAAAGTAAGAGCACGCGAATTTGGGTGCTCGAGGCATTTGAGGACCTTTTCGCTCTACATATTCATTGAATACGAAAGCAAACATGGATCGAGAAGCAATATGAAATTCCAAGTGACTAAGTAGTTACTTCGTTGAAGTACAAGTGTAACTCCTTGACATGCAGTTAGTTCATAAGACATGAAAATGAGCAAACGTGAACTCAAAAGCCTTCAACGCACTACTTCTCAAACTAACAAGCCAAAATAACTCGGTGTCTGGCTCCAATGAAGATTGGAGTCGACGACAATCTATTTTGTCGTCTGTCTAGCAAACACAGGGAATAATAAAGGCGGTTTCAACTGCTATCAACAGTCCCTGCCAAGCTCATGTGGATATACTTCCACTATCCCTCGAGACATTGGGCGATCATTCGAAATCGATTCAGAGACTTTTGCCTGCAAAAAAGCACAATAAGATCTTGGGGAAATGAGATCTTGCCCTCCACAAATATCCTTTCACACCAACCCTTTCTTCAGAAACTGTTTGGTCGTACTCCCTAGATTCCTTGCATCACACATCAACCCCATCGAGCTCAAGAACTCTTGCGCTTTAATCTCCTATCCTCCAAAACCGTCCCAAGGCCCACCATACTCAACAACACCGCACAAATATACGCCTGAGGAAATCCTGTCCCGAATTCCGGATCTACAGGCAATGAACCTGGATACAAGGCAGCACTCAGCTGCGATATCCAATTCATACTCGTGAGCAATGTGGCCGCGTAAAGTGAGTGGCGGTCGAGCTCGGCGGATTGGCGTCGCTTAAACAGATAGTAGAGAGCGCTAGTACCGAGAAGAAGTCCGGTCGACATGGTCTGTCCGTTGTGAAATTTGGCATGTGGTGGCCAGCGCGGGTTGTAGATGTGGGTGTGATTCAAATCGGCTATGAAGCCGCCAACCGAGGTCGTGACGGCGACGAACGCGAGCATAAAACGACCTGGTGTAGACATCGTGAAAGGTAATTAAAGAAGAAAGAAAGACGTTTTCTCGGGTTCCTTCTGGGGTTGCTTTTTTTTTTTTTTTTGGAGAGGTATAGAAGTAGAAGTGTCAACACTAGGTGATGCGGCGCTACTTTCTGAAAAGGTAGCTTATTGCGAACAGAAATTGTAACTTTATATGAAAATTGGTACTGGTAATGTAGTTTATTAAAGTTCGACTTTCCCAAATCCGGCGGAGAAGGGCCAGAATATATTGGCGACAAAGAAGTTGGCCGGATCGCGGTGGACCAAAAACGCCGGACTAGATAATTAAGCGAACCGAGTGACCCTACGGAATTCGAAGATACCGTAATAGAAACATAATAACTCCCTAGGTACTAAATAAGATCTTAAATGATTTAACAAAATACATATTAAGAAATTGATCTATGGTTCAACCGAAGTATAAAATATGAAAACAATTAGTTGTTTTATGGTAGAACTTTTAAAAGGATATGATTGAAGTATCGATTTCGGTTTATTTGGTCCGGCTTTTTTTGTCCACCACCAGGCCGGTACGAAAGTAATGTTACATGGCTCTCCTTCATTCAATTTGTGAGCTTGCGAACTCGCGCGAGCATTCACCCCTGGGGTAAGGTTCTTTCTGGCAAAGGCTAAGCTTGATGAGATGGAAAGCAAGCTTACAGCTGCAACTGCGAGAGGTATCGGGCAGGTGAGAAATTTGGGTCCGCCAGATGTGGTATTCGCTTTCACAGGCCAGAAAGGGTCGTATCTGGGAATGGGGAAAGAACTCTATGAGAGCATTTCAACTTTCAGAGCCGATATTCGTCGATATGACCGGCTTTCACAAGCTCAAGGCTTTCCTTCCATCCTCCCTGTCATCCTTGGTACAGAAGAGCAATTGTCTATTGTTGAACAACCGGTGACGACATGTCTGCAAATGGCCTTAGCAAAATTATGGGCTTCGCAGGGTATCACACCAACAACAGTCCTCGTTCACAGCCTAGGATATTTTGCAGCTTTATACGTAGCTGGTGTCATCTCGGAAGCTGAACAATTTTCCTGGTCGGTATGCGGGCGAGTTTGCTCCAGGAGAAATGTGAACGAGATACTCATTTGATGCTGGCAGTTAAAGCCTCGATGTCCAAGCCAAACTTCTTGATAAATTCGAAAGTAACACTCGCATGTTTCAACGGCGCCGAGGACCTCGTTCTTGCCGGAGTTCGGGAAAACGTTGAAAGTATGAGCAAGGTTTTGAAAGAGCAGAAAATTAGGATAACAACACTGAAAAATCGCTATGCACTCCATTCCAGGCAGTTGGATTTTTTTCTACTCGAAGAGTCTGAGTCAATAGCCGAAGGGCTCACGTTTTATCGACCCATCATCTGCCCCGTCACGTTAAGTATCGTTCGAGAGTCTGGTTTTATTGGACCAAAATATCTTGTCGACCATTTCCGAAATGCTGTGGACAGATTTGGTGCTGTAGATATCGAAGAGCTACCTTTGCAACTATTGGAATTGACTCTCTTCTCTCGCTGGTTAGCACGAGCCGTTTGAAAGATGAGCTAGAATTTAGGAGCGGGTCCGGATTTTCCACAGTGGGAGATCTCAAGGCCGGATTCCTGCCTGCCAAGAACATCGCTTCCCGAGTCGTGACTCAGCTGTGCTGTCAGCCAGCAGCGAAACTGCACCTTCGCTTGGACCCTCAACTCCTCTAAGCGACGAGCGCTCGACGCCCCCCCTATTTCTAAGCGAGGACCGCTTGGCATACACTCACATCCGTGATTTTCCAAGGTTCCTGGAAACGGCTTGGGCAGCAATTATTTCTCTTCGCCGATGGATCTGGTTCGACATCATCATACGCTGGAATTCCTGAAATCAACTAGAATCTCACCGTCGTCGGCCTAATCTGTCGGAAAATATGAACTGCAGTCTGGATGAGGTCGACAGGTACCTCCACGAAATCCAGCGTCGACCGTATGCACTCGTCGGCTGGTCACTGGAGGAATTCTTGCAACCGCTTGTCTCATGGATAAGGGCGAATCGATCGGTACAGCATGTCAGCATCTCGTCCTCACCGACTCGCCAGCGCATGGATCACCTTCCGCAGCGTTTCTACTATCACTGCACGGTCTTTGGACAGCCATGGAATTTCAATTTCAATGCCGATGAGCACATAGCATCATCACCGTCTGCGTTGTTGATTCCGCACTTCAACGCCACGACTGACCTCCTGGCTACCTATCATGCACCACCACTACCGTTAGCCCACCGGCACCTGGCTCCGAGACTCGCCATATGCTGGGCTAGCGAGCCCGTATTTGATGGGTCGAGATTTGCAAAATTAATGCTGACGACAGAGGGATGAAGTTTTTGACGGAAGCGCGCAGCAACTTTGTGATTTCGCTCCTAATTAGATTCTCTTCTTTCTTCAAGTTATCATAAACTTCATTCTTAATTAGAAACATCATCTTCAATTGAAGAGTGGAGTGGTATCTTTACACTTTAACGCCGTTCTCAGTACCCAGCATCCGACCCCCTTCCTTTTTCTCAAATTCTATGTCGTCTTTATATGTACATGCCGTGAGGCAAGTGTCTCTGTCTCGTCGCTCGCTGTGATGATCCAACTGGTGTCGAACCGGAAATGCTATCTCAGTTGAGAGAAAGAGATGAAAGCCACTCTGTGCTGCATATGTCGAAAACTCAAACCGCTGCAAACCCAAAACGCCGTGATGATGCATCGAACTCCCACAACCAAGAAGTCTTGAAAACGACCAGAGATTTTCCAGCTCAAATAACATCATCCCTCTCCCACCCCAACGGCTTAATAGTCTTCAACCCCTTCTCAGGATGTTCCCTCCCCTCATCCCTATACTCGCTAACAAACGGATTCGGATCCGCATCCTGGTCCAAATTTCCCAACGTATGATTAACCTCACGATGCTTCGCCTCATCGGCCCTCACATACAGCAACAAATCGCGCATCGTCCTCTTATCCTCCGGCATCTTCCAGTAATCAGCCGCGATATCCGGGACTCTGAATTTCGGATCAGACCAGAGGGGGAGATGGCCAGCTTCGAGGTCTTGTATGGCGAGGGTGTAGGTGAAGACTGCTTCTTCTTCGAGGTAACCGACGAAACGATGGGCGGTACGCGGAGAGATGAGGTAGGCGATGAACATGCTGTTGAAGAAGACACCTTGGGCGCCGATGAGCATGAATTTCATGAAGTTGCCGGGCTCGGCCATCTTGAGGAAGGTGAGGAGGTGCCTAGATGTTCTGTTAGTACTAGCTATAAAGGAAATGCCAAGTGGACCAGGGAATGTAGAGAGAAAAATACTTACATCCTCTCATTCTGACTCTCCTCAAGCAATGTCTCAATCCATCCATTGTCCCTCTTCAAGCCCCTCATACTATGCAGATGCCTCAGCATTGCAGCAACCATCCCCGGTACTCCGGCGACACTCTCCAAAAACACAAATCGTATAAGCCATTTCCGTTCACTCATAGCATACGGCTTCGTCTCCGCAACCGCATCCTTATCACCTATTTTCTTGGTAGCCTCGACGTGGTGTTTATATCGTGTGCAGAAATCCATGCCCCAACGCAGCAGACGAACCATGGTAAGGGCGACACGGTCAGAGAAATCGGCGGGTTCGCGGTGTGCGTAGAAGACTTTCTTTTGCATGTCGTCGTAGGAGTAGCTAGTAGGGTGACAGTTAGCATTTATTACGCCAATTGCTTTGCAGAGGGAATAGGTACGTACCCAGGATGTTCCCAAGCAGGTTTCGTCTTCCTGATCAATTCATTCTCCGGTTCCGGAAAATACTCTCTCAATCCCCTCCTCGACGTCGTGGAAAATTGTCTCTTCTCGTTCACATTTCTCCGCTCCGTCGAGGCCCTAAGAGTCGGTCTCGCACCAATTCCAACATGATATGTCGAGCCCGCAGACGATAAACCAGATGCTACAACCTTGGAAAGTTGCAAAGCTGTTTGTTTCGAGAGCGGCACCCTCGTGGTAACTCTAGGGACATACATCTTTTCCCGTTTTCTCGACCTTGAATTGTTTGAATTCAAAACGACTTCGTTTCCGTGTTTGTGGTCTGTATCTGTACGCAGGTACACTGGTACAATGTTTCGTAAAGTGGTTGGTAGTAGTCAATGGTTGATGTAGAAATGGGCACAACCAAAAAGAAGCAGCGCAATGTAGTGTAGTAATGACTCAATAACAAGCAAGAAAAAATGAAATAAGCTAAGCAGTGAATGCCTCAGTCTTATATCCTCTGTGATACCCGGCCCCAATCCATCTCATCCCGACTCTCAGCCCCGGCGGCACGTACCAACAAAGAAAAAATCACGGAAAAGCACGCTGCAAAATCAATGCAAACAAAAAGAGAACCCCTAACCCACGAAAATACGCCGCGAATCCCATAATAGAACATTCCATGAGCCTTCCATTTGACTCAGAGAACGGTGAAGACGCCGGAATGACGCCTCGCATTCCAAGTTGAGGCCAGGAAACAAACTCAAACTCGCCGACTCGCCTGGAAAACTTGCTCCGGAAATAAACACTCGCTGACATCGACGTCCAAATCCCGCGGGCTCTGGATGCGGCTTATGGCAGAGTCAGCCTCATACATTGCCACAAGTCATCCACGGTCATCTGCCACCGGAACTCTACGGTACCTGCAAAAACAGAGACCCCCTTTTGCTTGATAACAAAACTTCCGCAAACCCCAATTAAAACCCCTAAGAATTGAATAGCGAATGCTTCATCGACTTAATTGACATTGTGCCCAATTTCAGAGAATTTGGACATCAATACGTCGTTCTTTTTTCGCTTCCAAGGTTGGAACTTCAGGAGGAAAGTGTCGTTAGTGCACGTGTCGCAGTCGGCAAGACCCGGGAACCAGTTTCCGTCGCGTTTTCACCCGATCGCTTACCTCCCTAATTCCTCCCACGCGACTCAGCCCGACACTTCTCGATTTTTCTTCATAGCCTATCCACCCAGCCCACCGGTACCTGACTAGACGAATTGGACTATCAAAGTCAAGTACCATCTACCTATTCCGTCCCGACAATTCTTCTATTGCCTAACCACCCAGCCCTTTGGAACCGTCTAAGCGAGCTAGCCTATGAAAAACAACTCATTAACAAGTACCAGGATGATTAAGCTTCTCGTATGTACCCGGGATCCACATGATCAATGTAGTCATTACCTGCTCAATGCCCACGGAACCAACCACCTCGCCGTCTACCTCTCGTATGAACAACCCAATAGACTCGCCGTCTGATTATAACTTTCACTTCACATTCCCGGCACCGAAAGTTGATCTTCATCCAAAGTTCAGGTCCATTCCACTCCTTTCCTCGCTGTCAAATGCATCACGCATCGCTCAGGTATGACATTACATATGATACCCATACGCCAAAATCCAAAACCGCTTGTTCCGCTGTGCTGCCAAACCACCTGGCAGCCAAAAAAAAATGCATCATAGCCAGCCCCTTCCATGCAAATGCTTGTGATCATAATAACCAAATTATATGTACAGTCTAATTCCATCAGACTTTCTCTCCCGTTTTCCTTTCCGAGTACCTCGAGTCTGTCTGGCTCTGGATCCCAATCCAATTCAGCCGTTCCACCCTCGAGTTTTTCTGTTATTCGTGACCCCACACATCTTAATTATGCAAAAGTCATTTGAATCTCCTTCTCCTGCCCAAACTCATCGTCGTCATCATCCGTCCAAGCATTATGTCCCAAGTTCATCGTCGGCACAGGCATGCTTGCACTGCCCTTCAACTCCGGTCTCTGAGAATTAGCACCTGCATCCCTGAAAGCAGGCGATGGCATCGGACTTGGCTTCGGTGTCGGCAGTACAGGATGATTTCTTAAAGATGACGTGGAGCGCATTTGACTCAAGGATGAAGGCTCTTCGAAAGTCATTTGAATCTCATCTTCGTGGTCGTCATGAGCGGGTATGCCGTAGTTGAATTTGCTGCTGCTAGGAAACGTACTGCTTGACATCCGCGGTGAGACATGAGGAGATGGAGACGGCGAGCGTCCTGACTTGTAATTGTTGACCGAGAGCATCGACGGCGATCCTCCATTATAGCTTTGCGATCCGCGCAAAGGGTCCCGTGGATTCGGAAGGGACGAACTAGAACCCAAATTCAACTTCATAGGAGGAAGTGTTGATTTCAACTCCTTCACCTCTATTTCTTCGCTTGCTAGCTCTGTCCGCATAGCATCGACATCGAAAAGAACATCATCACCGCCCTCTCGATATTCCTCTTTCTTTGCCCCCGCGCCCTCACCATTCATTTCTTGATAAGTTTCCCACTCTTGCTTCTGAACAACAGCCTTCTTCTTTCGACCGAGCCAGCCGAATTTCCCTTTCGATTCCTTTTCCTTTTCCTGCTTCTCAAACTCTTTTCGTGCCTCTTCGATTTCATTAATCAATTCTCGCTGGCGTTGCGTGTGGTTTTCTGGATCTGGATCCTCTATTTCCGTAAATTCGTCGCTTTCGACAACGAAGCCGACTTCTCGAAGTAGTCGTGGCATTGCTGTTCGGTAGGACATGTGGCCTGGTACCAATTCCGTGACATCAAGATTCTCCATCTCGGGGATATCCAGCACAGGGGCGAGACCCGCGACTCTGCTAATTCCACCGCTCGTCAAACGGAACAAGTATCCCAGAATCCAGTCATTTTTCGCGTATCCGTTGACGAATCTACCTGCAACGACAGACCTAGCCTTTAGATACTCATCCTTGTTGGCAACAATAGGCGAACCGAAAAGGAAGACGTTTTGCACGAGACCATAAGCACCTCTCTTGGATAGCTCTTTGAGACAAGCGAAGATGACTCTTGATCCGAGAGAATACCCAACGAAAGTGATAGGACGGGTACCCAGATTACGATCGATAAGGGAATCTGCCAGAATTAAGCCCGCAGCATCGGCTCGTACTTGCGATACAGTCCAAGGATTATCAATAAGGTAAGCTAGCTTGGTTAAAACAACCGGTAATTGAAGGGCCGCCATTAAACCGATTAAAATAGTACTGCCAAGTACTTGTTGTAGTCCTTGCGTTAATGCCTGCATCTCATTAGCATTTTGATGCTGGAAATACAAGGGATGAACTTACTTCTGTAGCTAAAATATTAATAGTGTCTCCCATACTTCGAAGCATTTCAGGCTCCCAAAGAACGGAATAGATGTCGCCCATAATCGGATCAACAGTACTGTATGGTAGGCGAACATCGTCCACCTTGCCTGTCATCCAGCCTGAAACAGTGATAATCAAGTTGACTCGCTTATTATTGTGCAAAGGTCTATACTCAAATGTTTGAACAGCCCCTGTTCTCCGGTTCGCAGCTCGCACGGCGATAACACCACCTGAAGCTGCAGCGCCAGAGGTGATAATTGCAGCTCCTGCAGTACCCGCCAAGAAACCACTTGTGCCGGCAACTCCAATAGTCGTAAATCCGGCAGCAAGACCAGCTCCAATAACAGGAGCCAGTAATCCAGCAGAAAGACCAATAACAAGACTGCCCCCAACTGTAGCAAGGCCCATCATCATGTAACGTTTCTTCAATGCCAGCTTCCTTCGGTTTTCTTTGTGTTCGTCCTCGTTCCAATTCTCCTTGTCTGCAGATTGCTGCATCTCCAGAGCGTCCGTGACACGCTTTTCAAACCTGCAGATTTCAAGCCAAGAGACACCCATATTAGCTCCCACTTTCTCAAGCAAAACCCTCGAACGTGCGTCATAAACGGAATCAGCGATTAACGTAAGAAATAGATCACACAGAACAGTCCACCTGAGATCGATATCGATGTTTGCGGTAGTAGGCAGCTGTGATGGCGTTCGTACTTCGGGGAGGTCCTCCCCATCATGTTCTTTATAGGCTGGTGGCGCAGCAGCAACCTCCTCCTCATCGTAACGCATATCAGGGCTATATGGTGTCGGTGGTGCTCTTGGCGAGGAGACAGAAGGTCGTGAGGACAAAGAGAGCCTTGAAGAGGTAAGAGAATCTCGTCGAGGAGAAGACAAGTTGATTGATGCATCATCGTGGGGGTCGGCCATTGGATTCTTAACGCGAGCATTTTGCATCAACGTTGAGGTCATATCGGCTGCCACAACACCATGCTCTGAAAGCTGTTCTATCATGATCTGCTCGGCCGTGCTGATTTCCATATGCGCGTATAATCGAACCATCATCTTTTGCGACCACATCTTCATAGCTTCTACTGACAGCTGCGTCTCCTTCTTGCCGGCCTTCGTTGCAGCCTTCACATCCACTTGTTCCAACATCTTGGTCAGAAGTAATCGAGTCATACCAACATACGCGATCCTCTGG
Source organism: Hymenotorrendiella dingleyae (assembly GCA_003988905.1). Lineage (NCBI taxonomy): Eukaryota > Fungi > Ascomycota > Leotiomycetes > Helotiales > Helotiaceae > Hymenotorrendiella > Hymenotorrendiella dingleyae. Next base: position 40,545 of record QYAP01000267.1, read on the forward strand.
CCTTCCGTTAAAAGATCCTTGGTGGCCTGCATCTGTGAAAGCGCATCTCGTTGCTCTTCGTCCTCCATTTCGCCGGCATTGGTTCCACCAACATCCTTGAACAGGTACTTGGTATTTTCGTCAAGACTCGTAGCTGATTGCGCATCATCATCTAATTGAACTCTTGTGTAACCTCTCCCAGCGCCGCCTAAACCAGCATAAACGTCCTTTCCATCATCCGAAACTGCTGCCTCCTTGGCAATCAGCCTGTTGTCATCATCATACATGTCGTAGGGAGCGTAGGCTGGCATCTCCTGCCATTCATCCTCCTCGGTGTCTGGAATAGCATCATCTCGAGGCGCGAGCTGCTGGTGAGACCACTCTGATATGACTGGCCCTTTAGAGCTCGCCTGTCGAGTATGACCTGCGTCGACAGAGTCCTTCTTCTGGTCCCCCTGATCTGCAATATCTTTCAATGGTTTGTTTTCCGGAGGTTTCGATTCTGCGATTTCGGATTTCGGAGATTCCAGTACTTCCACCTCCTGCACCACAGGTTTTGCTTCCTCTGCGCGCTCCTCTACTTGTGGTGCCTCCTTTGGTGCCCCATTCTGGGCGCTTTCTTGTGATTTTTGAACTTCAGGTTCTGGTTCTGGCGCCGGCTTTCGAGGTGTTTGCGCCTCAGGAATTGGCGTCGACTGAGCATCTTTGAAATCCTCCTCTCCACTATCCGAGTCTGAAAGGTCTGTATTTTCTGGCATAGCTTTCGCAGGCTGTCTCACCGGCAGCTCCAAGTTTGCAGGCCTGTGTCCATTGACCTTTTCCTTGGCCAGGTCTGCCTCTTCCTCTGAATCCTTCGCAGCGGCATCTTCGGCATCATCAGCATCAGCTTCTATTGGTATAGGAGCTGTTTGCTTCTTCATGGGCAATCCAAAATCGTCGACCTCCTTCGCCTCGGTCGCTGGACCCTTGGGGTCACCGTTGGCTATCTCGCCACTCCCATTCCCATTCGTAGTCGCATCAGGTTGTTCTGTGCTGGCGGTGGTAGCCTCGACGCTCTCCGGCATATTGCTCGTCCACCGCCTGTAAGTCCGTCGCGGGGGTTCTCAAGCAGCTGTAAGAGTGATTCGTGGTCCGACTGCGCGGATGATGGGGATAGAAATAGATATTAAGGCTAGAGAAGATCAATGCTGCGCAACGGCGTGTCGATGGGCTGTCGTGGGTTGAATGGTCCAGAGTAATAGCATACTGTCTCGTACACTCTTACGTTGGGGTTCGCAGTATTTGTTACGGTAACCCAATTTGAAAATGGTGTTCCTTCTCGTGGCGACAGGGGAACTCGGTTGCGTTAGAGTTCGGTGGGGAATCGCGAACAAGGGCCGAACTTTTTATGGAAAGAAAAGTAATGAAAACGTTCTGAATGAGATTTTGACAAACTGCATGAGAGCTAGCTATGCTGCAATATTGCGCTTCGTCAACACAAACTTGGTGGTACAAAACTATGTGCACCCAATTACCAGTTAAAGATATATTGCGTTCGTATCTCAGACAAGCATAGATCCTGTAGCCAATGCACGCAGCCACACGTCAGTCGAGGGGTATTTTACAGTATTGGACTGGATTGGTTCCGATTTGCTTCGGTCTCGAACGCGCTACAAGTAAACAACAAAGAATGCCCATATTGTACCCCAAAGACTCCATAGCGCCATCACGGAATTCATTCATCGTCAACATCCATACCCTCAGTTGCCGCAACTGCAGTTCCCTCATCACCCGCAGCAGATTTGTGCTTCCGTTTGCGCTTTCGCTTCCCACTTGTTTCTGAAGCATTGGCTTGTTTCGACCCCTCCATCGGAACCTCCTTTCCACCCTCCTTTGCATTGGCACCGGCACCCGGTGTGATTTTCTTCGGCTTCTTGACCGATAGCGGATTGGGCTCTTTTGGCCCTTTTCCAGTCTTCTTTTTCTTCTTCGGCGCATCCTCATTACCACCGGCTGCCACTCCTTGGCCATCTTCGTCTCCGTCCTCTTCGCCATCCCGTTTTCTCTTGAGGCTTCCGCTTCCTCTCTTGAGTCCCGATCGGAACTTTCCTCGCTCCTCTCTGTCCCTATTTCCAGACGTTGCTTCGGCCATTGGCTCCATAATCATGACACTTCGATTGATATATACCAACGGCACACCCATAATACCTCTCATATGCTTTCGAACTTCCAATTCCTGACTTGCCACTACGTAACAGTTTTTATTCGACTTGTTGTCTTTCGGGTCGACGACTGATGCGAGGCAAGCTTGGGCACTGAGCGGTTCTGGATAGTCTTCGGGGCGATGGCCACAGCGTCGACGTTCGTAGGTTTTGGCTTTATCAATCAGGTATGAGACACCTGGTTCGGACGAAGCGGCGTAGAGATGTCGCATCGAGCATTGTGTAATCACTGTTCATTCTTAGTATTTGTCCCGGCGCGAGAGGAAGTCGAAAACACTAACTTGGCTTGACCTGACCATGAAGCGTACGCTCCAATCCCCCAACCAAATCCATCTTGAACTTATCGGCATCTCTAACGATTTCCGCATCGACTATTACAGCGGCATGTCAGTGATCAACCCAAGAACGTTGTCGCGTTGTTGCGTGGAGAGGAACTCACCCAGAACTTGATACGGTTCTCGAAACCCATAGCTTAGCCCATACTGCTGCATCAGCTTCTTATATTGTTTCGACCGTTTTCCCCTCATCTTGACACTGATACCTCGATATCGCGAGGGTATTCCAGGTGTGCGGAAGTTCAAGTGGTCGCAAAATCCAAGGTTGGTGTTTTTAGGAAACTTATTTCGCGACACTGAAGAACAAAAATTCAAGCTTTCTTATCGGCCTTATCGGGACGACAGGGATTAGATCCAGTGACCGACCCCCCTCTAGCAGTCAACCAAGGCCTGTTGGAATTCTTGCTCGACACTCCAAACAAATATAGTTCAAACCCAACTTACATATCTTAGAAGACTTTGATAGTACTGTACTTTTCTTTTCTCTTCAGCAAACAAAATACCCCCACCAATATTTCTCAACAATCAAGCACCCCCTACTTCCCTCCCACCCCAGAGTCACCCTTATACCAACACCACTCTACCACCACATCCAATCCATCCTATTCTAACCACCACCCTTCACCACAAAAGCGCAAAACCCACCAACCGCCAACCCCCCCCCAACTTTCGTTGCAAATCGCAATTCTCATTTACTTTCCTATTCAGGCAACGCTAGCAATAAGCGAAGAAAGCTAGTCGCATATCACTATGTCACTCTCAAACAGGGGATTCTAATCCTGCTAGCCTTTCTCGCTTATCTGCTAGCGTTACCAAGTTGGGCCTTATATAAAAATGGCGATATGCAACAAAAGTGTTGAGAAGTGTTTGCAGAGTTGGAGATTCTCACTATTAAAGTGAAGAAGTGTTAATGAGAAACTACAACGGTGCTCGTTCGGAAATTTGGAAGGAGACAAGTGCTTGGAGGAAGTTATTTCTATTAATTGAAGTCCCGGGATATGTGAACGGATAGGAAATAAGAAGGGTTTTGGAGGAGAAGGTAAGGTTCCCCTTTTTGTCCCTTAAAACTACCTCGTATTTAATAGCGGATAATAAGTACGAAACACAAAGGACCTGACAGTACATTCTTTCTCGACAACACCTTTCTTCTCCCACCCCACTCAACCCCCCTCCCACATATTCCTCCTCCAACTAATTTCCTAGATCCCCAACAATCAAGCGCTGCGAATACTTCGTAGCGGTGTTTCATAATCGTGTAATCATTTCCACACATGATTTTGACTTGTAGTCATGTTACTGTAGTGAAATGGTAGACAATACGAAACATGGATCTTTATATTTATTCGGATATCTTCTTCGTCCTGTACTCTGAAGATTAGCTCTGTATAGCATAAGGATGGGTTGTCTAGAGATCGGATATTTTTGGATTACGGAGAGGTATTCTGAGGTGTTCCTTTCTTCACCTCGATCAAGAGATAACCTACTCTCCTTTTCTTACATCTATACCTTACCAACGTAACATCAGTGCATCACCCACTACCCTCTTAACCCTTAATAACCTTCTTCACCGCATTCTACTCACGGCGACAATGATCAACCAAAGCCTCCAAAACCCCTTTGATCTGGTGGGATATCCATCATAATGATGGTATCTACTCTCATTACATTTCGCTACACCATGAAATAAAACTTCCAAGCCAACTACAGATAGCTAAGCAAGGAATTTGCATCCACTCAAAAGTGAATTATACTAGCTACAACAGTGAATTCCATTTCAGCAACAACTCGCTACCAACCAACTACCAACTCTCAACCATACCAATAACATATAACCAAAGACCAGTGGGTGGTGAATTGGAACTTGAAGAAATAAAAGTCCGGATTGGGAGGCGAGTATTGCAAATATAAAAGTTAAGGGAAGTCGGCGCATGTAATGTAGGCTCACCAATACAAGACTAAGCTCATGGACGTTGACTCTCAGATTCTCAGTACACTGTCTCTTAAATCTCTCGATATCCCAACAATGTCAATGCTACTGCCGACTACCCTACTCAACCTAATTATTAAATTTTATTCATACACAGCTATTACCCCTAACCTCTTTCTTTATCATAATCTATATTATTTAAGCCCTACATCATTACCAACATGACTTCCATACTAGATATTTCCCCTTGTCTGTACGAAAGAAAGGTTGGGTTGCGAGAATATAGCCATAGTTTCACTTACACTCAAGCTCACCCTTAACTCCTTTTCCAATTCTAGGACTAGTCTGTAGCGTTTAATGGAAATGAATAAATGAGCTGTTACCCATTTATTCCCATTCCCCCCTCCTCACCACCTCCATCCACCTCCACCCACCTCCACCCATCCCACCTACAAAACCCCCCATCCCTCCCCCTCGAAACCCCCATAACAGCAACGTTACCTCGCAAGCTGCATCAGGAACCCTGTCTCCCTGCCCTTCGTCCATATGAGCATATAATATATACCCCAAGAAACCCCAAAATCTATGAACAAAAACGCCATCTATGAAGTCAAAGTCTTTGTAACACTCAAAGTTGAAAGAATCGCGGATTAGGGTGAGTTTAATTTGGCAGTGAAATTTCTTTCGGTGACAACTCATCTTCACCTATACCCATCCCACCCCCCTACCCAATTTCAAATGCAACTCCCCTCCCTCCCCTCTCACCACACGTACGGCACCACCCCAACCCCACACAGCAGCGTCATCTTGAGAGGATTTTGGGAGTCTCATCTCAGTACTAAATGTCCGCTTTTCAAAGGAACTTGGTGGTTTGGAGTGCAACAGCCAAAAGTGATTTCACAGAGTGTCACGGCAGGACATTGACAACCCAAAACCACATGATCAAAATTCAAACCTGCCTCATGCATTCTATTCATAGGTCTAATCATCAACCCCCCTATGTTCATTGTTGCCCAGCACCTCTCCCTCATTAAAAAACCCTCGCATGCTCATCTACCAAGCCATCCACAGCCTCCTAGCCCTATTCACATCACCTCGCTCCGCAGACGTCACCTCTCCTGGTTCAGTTGGTTCTTCAGCACCAAGTCACTCCGACAATTGAGAAACATCGTACTGCGCGGCATCATGATAAAGATCAATCAGACAACCCGCGCTCCAAGCTTGAGTAGGTGACTATTCACTGTCAGCATTGTGCAAACATGTCAAGAGAGGAGGACTTACACTATCCGCGCAAAACTCCCCATTCTTCTGCGTCAACTCCGTCAACCCAGCCCATGGACTACTCAAAATTGCCTCCTTACAACCAACCAAGCGTCTCGTAATCTGCTGGAACGCCTCCGTCTTCCCCTCAGCACCCTCTCTTCGCGCGAGATCGAAATGAAGTAATGCTCTTAGGAAGAAACCAGTAGGCCACAACCACTCTGGGCCTTGGTGGTAATTGCGACCCTTAGATGTCGCAAAATCAGTGGAGTCTTCTGAGTTGTTGTAGTAAGGACGGTAATTGAGGTCTGCGGGGTCAAGAGTTGCCATTCCAGTTGGTCCACGGAGGATCTTATCGGCTAAGAACAGGGCGTGAAGGGCGTGCTTGGAGTCGAATAGGTCAGGAGCAACAGTCATGGCGATGGGGAAATTGGCGCGTAGTTGGTAGTCTTCGTATTCCTTGCCAGACTTGTAAAGATCCTTGTAAATTCCACGGCGGTTGACAATTTTGGTGTTAACATCGTATTCTCCGTCGTCTTTGGAGTCGCGAGGTACATAGTAGCAGCGTTCAAAGTTATTCTTGAGGAGCGCTGACCAGTCGGAGAATGTTATGTTTTTGTGATTTTCGTCTGAAGTGCTGACACCTTCATATTTGTACTTGCCCTCCTTATGGAGCTTGGCGAGCCAAACCATAGTGCTGTAGTGAAGACCAGTTATCTCAATGGCGGCACCATCTCGCGGTGTTCCAGGAACGCCCTTGCTGCCAGCTCGATCACTTTCACCCATCTTGTCCATCCACGTTCCACAATTATTCTGGTTACCACCAAAGATGATTCCAGTACTCCAATCCACTTTGATCTCCTGGTCGAAACCTTCGGATTTCATCTGCATATCAAGATGGGGCCCGGCGTTGGCTTCACGGAATTTCATTCCTGTTGCATGGCGCTGGAGAGCCTCCTGGATAATGTCTTCTAGCGTCGATGACACAGAGTACGCTCTTGGGTCATCAGACTCGAAGTAAGTATCATCGTATGGCAAGAACCGCCGAGGTACCTCTTCCTGGAGTAGCTGGATCCCGTTGGGCACAATCTTGGTGTAGTCTTGAATTGTCTGGAGCATAAACCAGATCGCATCTCGCGCGTTATACCGAGGATTGTTGCCGCTACTAAGCAAGTTAGGAACCATGCCGTGTTTCAGGACACTTGCAAAAGCCAAAATGTGCTCTCTACATTCGGCATATCGACCGGTGCCAAGGTACAACCCTCTCGCAGATATGAAAACGTCGCGGCCCCAGCATCTTGCCCACTCGACCGAGAAATGCGGCAGGCCAGCTGCCAAGGAAGGTACCTCCTTCTTGGGATACAAAGATGCGGATTTGACAAAGCCAGACTGCTGTACGCTAACCATAGCCAGGCTTTTGAGGAACCACTGACCCTTTTGCACATTCTCGTTCATCAACTCCAAAGTTCGGTTCGAAGCTGCCATGTACGCTGTGCGAAGGACTAGCCCAAAGTAACGAGGAAGAAGAAAGCTGGGGATCTTTCTAATGGCATCAAATCGCTCTTTCAGCCACTCTGTCACCTTGGATATTTTTTCAAACCCAGACTTTTGAGAAAACCGATCTAGACGGTTCACGATATAGTCTAGTGCCCACTGACCATCTCGAAGGTGTTGGCAGAGAGGATGCGCCAAATTGTTTTCGCTTATGATATTTTTGACAACGCTCCACCAACCTTGTAAGCCAGCGTAGACGAGTTTGCCATGCCCCGGAATATCATATACGCCATCTTTACCTCCACTAGAATCCAATTCCTCGGCCTCGCATCTGTAAAGGACAAGATTGAGGTCAACAAGATCCAAGTTTGAGAATGCGGCTTTTGCACCGGATGTGACGAATGTATCGAGACCAGATGAATGTTCGGCACTTGGTATCCAAGTCTCGAACAAGGCTATACTGCCTGGAGGGAATTTGTCAGGGACGGTGATGACGGTCTCAGTCTCTTGCGCCTCGAGTCGAATCCCCTGGAGATCAACTACTTTGCTGGGCAGGCCTCTCAAGGACGTCTTGTCTCCCAAAGCCTCCTTCTTGGCATCTTCACTAACATCAACCTCAAGCATCCAGCTGCCCAGGTGTCGCGCTTTGGTGCCAGTGAGATGAACCGGTTTGAACCCACCATTCCCATTTCCATAACCAGGAAACGCTGTATGAGCAATGAGGAAATATCCTTTTCGAGATTCGGGATGGACGCGGTGAACCGTTATGTACTGGTCTTCATGATGTATGTGAGTTTCATCATAGCCGTCTTTGCCCATAAGGGTATGGATCTGGTTCAAGAGCTTCTTAATACCACCAATTCCACCCTCACCTCCCCCAACCTTGACCTGCTTATTCGAGGACGGAGATGAATATAATCGTGTTTCATGGACGAGATCAACGAGCTCAGGATATATTTCGTCGTAGCCCATTACGCTACCTGTCGAGCTAGAGCACATGCTGACGAGGGCGGCGTTTGGTAAGGTATCGCGAGCATCGCGTTTTTGAGCAGGGACTTCGTTGTCATGAGTGCAATCCATGAAAAGAGCATGAATCGGTGTCTGCTTGATTCGACGAATAATGTCTCTTTTTGGATGACCGTTAGTATCGCCATTCGTTACGGGCTTGGTATCAGCCCCATACACTTCATCGACCTCGAAACTTCCAATTGGACGTCCTCCGTGTCGATGTACCAAGCGACTCAACTCTCCAGTTCCCCAAGCTTGCATAGCCTCACGAATCAACGAACTTAATCCAAGACGCTTTACAAATATGTAGTCCATCTCCTCGGATCCAGTGAACAACTCGGCAACAACGAAGAGATTTGGTCGGACTCTTCTAGCTTCGTCAAGCAGGAACTCTGCAACATGAATCGGGGTAGAGTGGCAGTTATCGATGCGAAAGCCGGTAAAGAATTTCGCCATAAGTCGAGTATATTTTGCCATAAACTCCCACAAGAAAGGACTGTCTTCTTTGCTTTTCCCGTAACGAAGTTTTACGCAATCACCCCAAACGATGACTTCTCTGCGCAGATATGCACGCGACTGCGGACCAGCATTATCGACGAGAGCATTGGCTGCCCAGATCCAGCCATTGTTAACCAGAGCAAGATCTTCTTGATTGTGTTTAGCTGTGGTCTCGTTCTTGGGAAGCCGCGTGAAATAAGATTCAATCAAGGGGTTCTTCGAGTCGATTTCACCCAACTTTGGTCCGTGCTCGTCGAGTCTGACATATTTGACCCGATTGAATATCTGTTCCAAAAGCTCTGCGACATCTTTGTCATACTCCTTGTACAAAGGCAAGTTAAGCTCATCGAGGACCTTTACGAGATAGCTCCTTGCGGCTCCACGATCAGCAGAGTCAGAGTCATCTCCTTTGAATCGGCCATAAATAGCCGTGAGCAATGCGGCAGCTACAGGGGGGTCAGCTCGTCTGAAATAACGTTCGCCGAGGCGATCTTTATTGAGTAGTCCAGATTTTGCAATGAATTGAGACTGTTGAGCAGGCGTAGAACCTTTGATCGTCTCAAGACCACCAAAATCCGAACCGCCAAAGCCGCCAGATGGAAACTTGACATTGCCGTTCGCCCATGATTCCACCGCTGCGTCTACATCACGCTCAACATCAATCACATAGTACTCCCATAATTTAAGCTTAGCAATTACTTTTTCTTTCACGCTGTCCATGATCTTCAATAAATCGTCCTGGGACTTTAGTGTTGTTGGAAGGCCTAAACTGGCTAGGTTCTTGCTGAATTCGAGTAGTTCCGTATCCAGTTCGAGAGCAGATCTCAGCCATGGGGCGGTGGAAACGTTATAGCCAGATTCGGGATGTTCTTGGAGCCACTTGCTGTTGTTCGCGGTATGATTCCAAACGACATCGGTCAAGCCTAAGAGCCCATGTTTTTGCTCCATGCTCGCCACCAACTTTTGTACATCAGACTCGCCATTGGGGAAACATTCTGGGTCCCAAGACAATTGGTCATATATGCTATAAGGCGAATTTGAATCGCCGCGATGTTGTAATGGTGTGAAGTGAACCATATTGTATCCTCTTTCACTGATTCCTCGAAGGTGCTTCTCCCAATCGGTAGGATATTTCCCCATGAATTTCGAAATCAGAGAGAAAATCGATAATGCGGCCAAAGGCATCAACCTTCCCTCCAATATTAACCTGGGCGCAACATCGATGTAGTATGTATCTGTTCTCGTAGGCTCGGTTTCTTTCGAACTCGTCTCGGAGAGCTCTGGGAGGGGAGCATAGGTAGTGTAAAAGGCAAACGAGCCAGCGCCATGGATGGGAATTGAAATTTCGATGGTACGGTTGAAGTCTGGCTCTAACCTGCAAAGCAATTAGCAGGCAAATTGGACGTTGGGTTCTTTCTTACTTGAATTCCCGAAATTGGTCTCTATGGAACTCGGCGCCCTCATCGGGAATGTTCACCCAAAGGCTTCCATGTCTACATATGGACGATGTTCCCTCAATCTCAAAGCGCACAATAATGGGCGCAGAAGTTTCCGGGGTCAAGTAAATGTAGCCACCATTCACATCAGGACTCCCGTCGTCCTTCAATGGCAGGAGGTAAACATCATTGGAGACCATCGTCTTGGGAGCCATTGTCAGTGTTCAATCTTCTTCAACTAAGCGCTCTCAATAGGCTTCGGCCGCACAATGGCAATGGCAATGGCAAAGACAATCACTCGCAGCAATAGGCATACGGTAGAAAAGAAAGCAAAGAACGTCAGGCTAAGGGAAAGAGGGGAAGCTTTTAAAGAGCGGACAACAGTAGAGAACGTACGAGTAATTGGGATGGGGACGGTGAAGGAGAGCAAGGTCACTAGATGCAACAGCGATAGTAAGTGCAGTAGAACAGACGGCAGGACGATTGTGGCTGCCCTCAGCAACTTTTTCGGCAGGGATGCTGGAGAAGAGACGAAGCAACGACGAGGGGGAGGACTGAAGCTAATCAAGCCAAGTACGTCATGAAGAAGGTGCACTCTGCGCTCCGTGCACCCAGCAGGAGACGAGAGGACGAGACCGTTTCTGTGCAACGAACTGAAGCTCTTCTTCCACAGGAGAACCAGTATTGCCAGTTCATGATACTGTCGCTAGGGGAAGAGCTGAAGGTTACTACACCATTGTCGGTTAAATAATAATAAATAGCTTTCAAAAAGGGGGGAGGGTGACTTTTGGGTTCAGTGAGCTGCGGATGGGACCTGATCAACTGCGCTTCGAGAAATCTGGGGAATCGCTTCTTTCCCCCGCCACCCCATGAACCCCATCAACCCCATGCTCCTCCATCATCGCATTTCCAAATCCTGTTTGCCCAGCACCGCCTTCTCAGTCCAAACCCTGGAAATTTCACATGCACAATATTCGTCATTGAACCCGGACTTCATGTTGAGTACCATGGAGTACACAGTGACGCTTCCTTGCTCCTCCAGAGGCCACTGCCGTGGAGGCTGTCTTCGCTGCGCTCTGGTTTTGTGAACCATACATACTCGTACTCACTTCAACGTCTATTCAGTATAAACGCAACTTCACTTCTCGAGCGAAGCGAGCTATGGAGGCTTGGGGGCTGGCCCCCATGAATGGTTCTATGTTCTTTATTTGGCATCAAGATATTTGCAAAGCTAGGCATTCGCAGTTCCCCTCGTGCTCTTGGGCCGAGCCGTATTGCTCTCGGGTTCACGTTCAATTGATGCTCGGATATGCCCCTCGAGCTCAAGCTCCCGCTTTCCAGCGCAGACTTGGGTGTGTAAGCGAACCACTAATAACTCTGACAGCTCCCGCTAAGCCCCTTTTGCGGGCGGTGAATACCCCTGCTAAATTTCTTTCGCCCCAACGACTGCGGGACAGCTGGTTGGCACAAGACCTGCTCCCTGAAGTTGGTAAACAGTACCGAGGCCCTTGTCTCACTCTCAACACTTTATAAATTGCCTTCACCCTCTGCAAAGCACGTTGTTCGCCCGACACATGCTCATCCGACCTGTTGCAACAATTTTCAAACGTGCCAGAACATTTCACCCGCTTCACCCCATACCCCGCCATCCCATAAGCTTGCAGAGATTCAATATGGCAACCCTCGGCGCTGCCACGAAGAAGCACAAAGTGACGGTAGTTGGATCTGGAAACTGGTTTGTTGATAGATGAATTATATCGCGGATCGGCATGTTCTAATAGCTGGTATAGGGGTTCGACAATTGCAAAGATCGTTGCGGAAAACACAAAGGCGCATCCAGAGACGTTCGAGGAAGATGTACAAATGTGGGTGTATGAGGAGGAGGTTACCATATCCAAGGACTCAAAACACTACGATTCCTCCATTGGTGATGCTCCCCAGAAGCTCACTAATGTCATCAATTCCTACCACGAGAATGTCAAATACCTTCCCAACATTGTCCTGCCAAAGAATGTTATTGCAAACGCGTCCTTGGTAGAAGCTGTCAAAGACTCTTCTATACTGGTCTTCAATCTGCCACATCAATTTATTGGTCGCATATCGAAAGAATTACAGGGCAACATTCTCCCTTTTGCCCGGGGAATTTCCTGCATCAAGGGTGTCAACGTTACTGCTTCCGACATCAGTCTCTTCAGCGAATGGATTGGGGAGGGGTTAGGCATCTACTGCGGCGCATTGTCTGGAGCCAACATTGCTAGCGAAATTGCACAGGAGAAGTGGTCGGAAACCACCGTCGCCTACGATCCTCCTGTTATTGATTCCCGCGCGGCCACTCCAACTGGACCATCTCCTTCCAGCTCCCAAATCAATCTCACAATCACACCAGCAGATGAGGAACATAAGGATGCTCGGGGACGGGTTAGCAAGGCTGCTCTCAAGGCAGTTCCATCCACCTATATCCCACTCGACCACGCGGTCTTTAAGACTCTCTTTCACCGACCCTATTTCCATGTTCGATTGGTTTCCGATGTTGCAGGTGTATCTCTGGGTGGTGCTCTCAAGAACATTGTTGCGCTGGCAGCTGGCTTTGTTGAAGGTCGCGGATGGGGTGACAATGCTAAAGCTGCTGTTATGCGTGTTGGCTTATTAGAGATGGTTGAATTCGGCAAGGAGTTCTTTGGTCATTCCGTCCACACTGCAACTTTTACCGAGGAGAGTTGTGGTGTTGCTGATCTTATCACTAGTTGCAGTGGAGGCCGAAACTTCAGATGTGCTAGAATGGCGGTCGAAAAGGGAATTACAGTTGCTGAGGTTGAGAAGACGGAATTGAATGGTCAAATGTTGCAAGGAACGAGTACTGCCAAGGAGGTCAATAGCTTCCTCAAGACGAGAGGCCGCGAGGATGCTTATCCGCTTTTCAAAGCTGTGCTTGGTAAGTACATCATTTACCTGATGAAATGGAGAATTGCAACTAACATTTGGCAGATATATTGGAGGGACGCAAGACCGTGGATGATATACCCGATTTGGTTGCGAAGGCCGATGCCTAGAGCCTTCATGCTTTTCGAGGCGTTTTTTATTCTTGTTTTCACTTGGTACGGTCGGTTAGAAGGTACTAGAGGTAGGTTAAGGTATAAAAGGTAGAGGCCAGAGAAACTCGTGGCCTAGATATCCCCGCACGCAAGCTGCAACCCTTTTCTCCAAATCATAAGACATTAAATCTATCGGCGCATACCGGTACGTGACAAGCCCTCAAAATACTTAGGTAGCCTCTGTTGTCTAAACTCCACCAACTAGGGTCACTTTCGGACCATCTTCTCTGAAAGACTACGTCTCTTATGAGAGGGATTGGAGTTTAAACTACGATCCAACGCATCACGAGCTGGTGCTAGGTTCCACTACGAACATCTGAATATCGATTGAGTAACGTCCCACCGCATGAACACCAATAATAGTCAGTGCGCCCTTCCTCGCTGGGATTTCGCTTAAGATTTTTGGTGATAAGATCTCAGTCACACTTGCTTTCCGGTTGCACTTCTATTAATATCGCGAGTTGCGCGACTGATGTGCACTCGATTTTTTGATTTTTCCCCGCGCACACAAATCTCCGATACGCTTATTTTCAGCTTTAAATCCACTTTAAAAAATAACTACCAATTATTTTATTCTAATATTAAAAATAGAGGCTCTTTATATATAAGTTTTATATAAATCTTTTTTTTATATAATTTTAAATTGTTACTTTAAGAAATTAAATCCATTTTAAGCTTTTTGAATTTTTTTTATAATTTTCGAGGTACCGAGGTACTTAAAGAACGTTAAAAAATCGACCTTTTAAATTTAGGTTTTAAAATTATGAAAAAAATAATTTATATAAAACTTATATATAAAGAGTTCGTATTCTGAATACTATATTAAATTAATTGGTGGTTATTTTTTAATATAGGTTTAAAGTTAAAAATAAGTGTGCCGGAGATCTGTGTGCGCGGACGAAAAAAAACCGAGTGCACATCAGTCGCGCAACTCGCGATACCGACTCCAAGCGAAGCGCAGTGAGGAAGGACGCACCGACTATTTTATCTTCGTACAATCAAGAGATCTCCTCTTCTTCTTCTCTTCAGCGATAAATCTTTGGATTCAGCCAACCTTTCGTACGAGATTCTCGTCATGCCTTGGCCCTCGTGGCCCTTCACACAAAGTCCTGCGATCTTGAGATATGAACCGCTCAACTTCAGCAACTACGAATATAAAGAAGCAGAAACACATTCCCAATTGCGCGGACCGCCGGCCCCATTATAGCCATCCCCTTTGGTCAGAATTGCCTCTTTGGGACGTGTGCACGGGTCACATTTTTGGGATTGTGTTTGGTATGTTAGTAAATAGCTATAGCTATAGCTATAGCAACTGCTATAGCAATAGGGGAATAGAAGAAGAGAATACAGTAGAACCACAACTGCCACCACCCTGCACCCTCCTCCAGCGTAGGTTCCAGGAGAAGTCAGATTTATGTATAAACCAGGCATTCCTTTCGACCAGTTTTGATGCCTTCCCTTCTTAAGCATATTTGACCTACCTGCACGTCCGTCCTACCAGCCTACTACCTACTCACCTTCTACACCTTCGCCCTTCTCACGATGATTCCTTTCCGAGGTTCACTGCTTTCTCCGGCTTTGACGTCACAAAAGGAGGCTATCCCCACTTCCAGGTGGCGAACGAAGGTGGCGAAACACTTCCAGGTTTTCCTACGCGCGTACGATCGTCGTTAAGGCACGTGTATTCCACTTTTAAGTGAGCATATAAACGCTAAATGCCCAGCTCCCCAGAATGCTACAAACCCCATTCTCCTTTAGCGTACAGCTAGGAATAACCTCAATTCTGGGTAGCGGCGACGATAAGGTTACTTACATAGTACGTTGCATGAAAAGTGGAGCTCCCCAGAGCCAGCTCCCGCTAGTTCGACTTCTAACAGTCACGCCTCTTGAAAATGGCCACGACGCTGCTCATTCGATTGTATCTTGCTCATTGTCCCAGGGCCCTGACATCACCTTACTACAACCGCCACGATATCAAGCACTCTCCTACTGCTGGGGAGATGCATCAGTCACCCGGCCCATCCTCTTCAATGGATATTCCAAGGAAGTTACTGTTAATCTCGAGGCGGCCCTACGAGAGTTTCGGACGCAGGGAATTTGGACTTTGTGGGTTGATGCGCTGTGCATTAACCAAGACGATTTGCTTGAGCGCGAGCTCTAGGTGATGAGAATGGGCCTTATTTATTCAAATGCTGTAGGGGTTGTTGTATGGCTTGGGGAAACATCGCATGATTCCGGTGCTGCATTCAAACAGCTGCAACATCAGTCGGCTGTAAACGCCTCCAGCGATATCGAATGGCACCAAAATTCTTCGATGCTTGATGGTGATTTTCGGAATCCGCTGAAGTCACTCTTTGAACGGCCATTTTGGAAAAGGGTTTGGATCATTCAAGAGCTCTCAAAGGCACGCAATATCAAGGTCTACTGTGGTCGAGATCATATCGACTGGTCAAAATTGGCGAGAGCATTGCAAGGATTGCAGAGTGGCGATGATGGAACGATCGTCCCCCCAGAAGTGCGCTCTCTCCAGGTCTTCCGCGAACGAGAGCAGTCAGCCCAGACCACTTACGCAAACAGGCCGCTCTTATTCGAAACCATGTTTATGAGCAGGTGCTTTTTAGCTACCGACATGCGTGATAAGGTTTATGCACTCCTCGGTCTCACTGCTGATGGCAGTGAGCTCATTCCAACGCCAAACTACCTCCAATCTACCACCGTGGACAGCGTGATCTTCCAAGCTATTAGAGCGACGATACTAAGGTCTGACTATTCGTACCTCTTGCGGCCAGCGATCGAGGCCACGAAAGGGGAAACAGTGCCTGTTTCTGGCAAGCCGCAGCAAACGACGGTGCTCCCAGAATGGGTCGATTTAAGCCGCGGGGTGTGTCATTGGATCTTCATGGCTTGGGACTGGAAACGAGGTACACAGAACTGGGAGAGCTCCCTTCACTTATTCTGGTCTGACGACGAACCGCCTTCCAAGTATTACGAAACCATACCCTGAGGGGTTGGCCATAGGCATTATCTTTCAGCTGATGGATTGCACGCATCGGCTTGGGCAATTGATGTCATTCAAGTCGTCGCCGATGGCTTCAACTTGTCAGAGACGTTTTCCTGGAATAGGCCGAAGTTTGACTCACCAATGCCTACACTTAACTTGCGAACACCCGAGCGCAGCGCACATGTTCTTCTTTATATTGTTATCTCATTATTGCCAACAAAATACCGTTCTATTATAACATTTTGCGGCTCTGCGGCACCGGCTGGCCGCTACTGTTCTGGCGGCGCTTCTCGACGTTCAGACATATCATGTGAGGAGGACAGGCTGCAGCTACTTCACAGAGAAAGTCGCGACCGTTTACTCTATGCCTTCACATATCTGTGCAGAGCAAGGGCCTTCATTATGCACCCAAAAACAAGCCTTGAGCGTTTCGGTAACTGGCTGTTTATGAACGATGCATTTCTATATATGGGAGAAACGCTACGAAGTTGGATAGACGAATATGCCAAGAGCGACACATATCAAACTGACAATCGCGGAGAAAGCTGGTGGGATAGGATGTCGAATAAGAGGTTTGTGTCCTCACTGTCGCCAGTCGAGCATGATGTTAAGGCCTTGTTATCCATGTTTGAGTGTGCTTCGCAAAAGGGGTGGACGCTGCGACTCGCTACAACTGCTACGACTGCTACAGCACAACGCCTTCTCAAAGGGCATGACCATAATGCTGGGCGATTTTCTCAAGTCCTCCAGGATTTCAGCAAATTGGATTTGCTTCCAAAGGGGCTCACTCCAATATACACCGTTGCAAGCGAGGTTCGGGCAGGCGATGTTGTGATGCTGCTTCAGGGCAGTGATACCCCGGTCATCGTTCGTCCCGTTCCTAGCAATGGTGAAGATGCTGTGAAACGATATCGTTTCGTGGCTATTACTGGCACGCATGTTCAGTTTGGCGACCCCACCTATTCTATTCAATTTAATTCGAAACCCACTTCTCCTCCGATCTATCGCGGATACGGGGATTTACTCGATTGGAAGGATGTTGTGATTTGTTGAAATGGAGTTACCGATGGTGGGTGATTCGGGACACCTTTCAATTTTGGAGTTTAGGTACCGTAGTAATTGGAATACAAGACCCCCCTTCTCTCCCATTTTGAGCTTCATTGTGCCAGACAATTAAAGAGAATTGAGGTCGAACGGGAGAGGCTCTCCCGTTTTTAGGGCCTCTGTTATTTTGATCTGTATTGTGCCAGATACTCATAGAGAATTAAGATCGTAACGGGAGAAAAGGGGGGTCTTGTATTCCAATTAATACGGTATACAGTATTTGGTGCTACTGTGTGGGACGGGGGGTTTCTTTGCTGGTTGATTATTTGGCCTTGAGGTATATTTCACGGGGTGATATTTTGTAACGATGCGGGTTTCCTGGCTCAGGAAGTCGGGTCAACGTCGGGTTCGGTAGGCTATAATGGTCAAGAAGTAAAACAAGAGTCGGGTTCGT
>QYAP01000268.1:0-49724 GCA_003988905.1 Hymenotorrendiella dingleyae
GAGCGTCATTGCGTTTCCCTTTCTTTTTAAATGTATTAGATACACATCGCATGGCTCAACCGGCCCTATCGATAGAAGAATCAATCAATCAATCAAATAGAATTAATATAATTTTAAAAACTTTATAAACTTTATAAACTTTTTCTTTTAATTCTATTTATTTATTAATATATTTCCGTATATTATTACTTAAAATTAAGAATTTTTAAATAATATTTCCCTGTTTTTAAACTTTAATTTAAATTAAATATTAATTTCTTAAAATTTTAAATCTATTAATAATTTTATAATACTTATTTAAAATATTATAAAAAATCGTTTATTATTATTTCTTAATAAGAAAACCTTTTTATATATATAAAAATTAATCTATTACCCTCTATTATCTTTTATCCTTATTATCGTTAATAAATAATATATTATATATTTATTAATAATAGAATATTTTAATCTTTATTATATAATTAAATAACCTAAATAATAATATCCTTTAATTTATTTATAATAAATTATAATTAATTAGAACTAAGAATAATTAGATTATTATAAATATTATAATTATAAAAAGTAATATTATAATTATAATAAACGATATTTCGATTTTAAAAGATTATATTAAAATTATTAAAGATTAAAGCATTATAGTAATTAATATTATAAAATAAATAAATAAATAGATTTCTAATAATATTCCTATTAAAATTCTCAATTTAATAATATAATTTAAAATTAATTATATTATACCTTTAATTAAATATAATAATATAATTATAATTATTAATCTATAAACATTTAAATAATAATAAAACGAAATATCTTAAGAGGACAAACTTATATATATTTAACATATTAAAGTAATTAATTTAATTCCTTTTAATATTAAAAGATTTATTATATTAAATTATAATCTTATCGATATTATTATATTAAAAAGATTTAATAAAAAGGTTTTCCGGAAATTAAAAATTCATTTACTTTAAATTAAATTATATAAAATCTTATTATTTTTAAGCGTTATATATATTATTTTTTATATAATCATTTTTTATTAATAGGATTATATTAGACTAGAAATTATAATATTTAAAACGAATCTATTTTAATAATATCTTTTAATATACGATTTATTTTCAGAAAAGAATTATAATTATTTCGATATTCTTAGGATTTTATATATAAAGATAGATTAGATCTTATCTCATTAAAATAGAAATCAATAATAATCGTTTCGATTTTTAATAATAATTTTTTGCACGTTGATATAACTATTTTAAATTATACTTCTCCTAATTAAAATATCTTGAGACCAGTTATTATTATGCCCTTCACAGTTATAATTTCACCATGCTACCGTAGGGAGATTGTTGAATTATCGCATCGTCTAATTTGTAAAATCAGCATCACTCCAGTCAAAAACAAGTTCTTGGGCTCACTGTAATCCTTCAGCCTGTTTCGAATCTCAAGAACAGTCTCCAGCTGATCGGCATTGCCATCATCGGCCGAGTTATCGAGCCAATACCAGTCTTTCGCATAGAGTGATGCATTGCCATCCTTTCTTTTGCTGTCAATCTCTTCAATCTCTTCAAGTTTTGACTCCAAATGCGTCAGCTCAGCCTGTAGGTAGAGCAAGTTTCGAGAATTAAGGCTGCTGAAGCGGCGGTAGATGGAGCTTTCCGGATATTCGCCCATATGACGAGCGAGCTTCGGGTAGCCCTCTATCGGGGTTCCTTTCATTATGAATATCCCCGAGGCATGGAATTAATTTTGGATATCATATAACGCGCGTGAAGGCCGAACAAGTGCCCATATTGGATGACTCTCAAATTGAGATAAATGCGGGGAGTAAGGCAGACACACTGACAAGGCTGAGGGAGTGCGTTGTGATAACTAATGAATAACCGCCTTCATCAGGACGGAGCGGTTGCGAATCATCCCGAGCGGTAAATCCGAGGATCATACTAACGCCGGCAAACTGCAATAATTTTACACCTGGATCACATCAGCCACTCAAATGAACACGTGAGCTAAACTTTGTGGCAGTAATGTGTACCGTCAGAGTATTTGAGAGAATGAAGGTCGAAATGAGGATGGAGTAATGTGCGATCAGAATTTCCTTGCCCCAGCCAACTCTAAGGTAGCACCCCCCTAGATTTTCTTGCCCACAGCAACGTAATACCTCAAACCGTCCTTGACCTTCCCATCCTCTCCCGCCTTATCCGCCCACTTCTTCACAAAAAGCTCCTTACTCGCTCTCCTCGTTTCCTCACTTTCATCCATTTTTGTATACCACTTCTTGACCATGGAACCGCCCTCCACCTCCTTCTCCCAAACCTCACCTCCGATCCCTTTATCATGATACCTAGGCCCCTCTCCATAATAACCCGACGTGAAGCTCTCGTCGGCATTGAGCCCTGCATCCGTGAGCAACTTCTTGATTTTCTCCAAGGTATCAAGCGGTTGCCAGCGAGCGAAGGTAGCAAGTCCCATCTCCATCGCCACTTCATCAAGGACCACAAGACGCATAGTAGAATCAGCCGTCGCAACGTCAAAGATGAGTTTTCCACCAGGCTTGAGAAGGGTAGCCCAATGCTTTACCGCAGCAGTGGGGTCAGCGAGCAGGACAATCGCAGATGCGCAAGAAATGACATCGAATTTTCCGGCCTCTACCCCCTCAACTTCCGATACATCACTGACATCATGTTCGTAAAACTTTGTCTGACTTTCAACGCCGGCCTTTTTGGCTTTGTCTTCGCCGATTTCGAGGCTGGCAGGGCTGATATCGATGCCTATCACTTCTCCGGAGGGTCCAACCTTTTCGGCCGCTCGCACAGTAACATTTCCGGTGCCGCAAGCGAGATCAAGGACTTTGAGGCCAGGAGTGAGGGTCATGTAGTCGATATATTCGTAAGCTTGAACATCGTGATTATCATTTGGCTTATCGTAAACCGAGGCGCGGTCGTCATAGATCTCACGAATCAATTCAAAGCGAGCTGTTGGATCGGTCGTCATTTTGACAATTGGCTTGAACTGTGATTTTGGATGAACGAGGTAGTTGTAGATTTTGTGGTTGGGAAATTTGGGTTTTTGACCTGCCCTTGCCTGGTTATATAGCCGTAGAATCGATTTGATATGGTGACTTACTTAAGTTACTTCCCCGCCGTTCCGTCTAAAACTTCAGCATTCACTTCATCGAGTGCATTCAGACATAACATCTCATTACGAGGCGAGGGGTAGATAACGCGTATGGCCGTTAAGTCCGCTGCACCAGTGATAGCACGACACTGCTCCTCGTTTCAATGTATTATGATGTCAGAAGGCTGTATCTCTCTACTGCATTGCTGTATTCATGATTCATCTTGACTTGTCATGGATGTAAAGGTGTTACGGGCCAAAGGTTGATGCGGTTGCATTGAGATACTGTTTTTAATCTACGAAACCTTGGAATGCAAACGAGTGAGATGCGGGTGTTCCGCGTGCCAAGATCACATGATTCACCCCCTCTGGGAGAGTACCGTGACGGTGCCACTAGATAAGCAGCGTCGAAAGGGGTTTGTAAGGATAATAGGAGGACGAAGTTACGCTGGATACGAGTTCACACTAACATATGTTCTCCAATATTCATACCTGAAAATAAAATGAACAGAATCCCAATTTGCAGCTACCAAAATCTGGCCTAAAACTGTCAAGTTCTGCTGGTATGGTAAGAAAGGCTTGTCAAGTTAAGAATGAAAGGATGGCCTCCCCATGAGAACCATGAGACAGATGTCCATTGATGGGGGTTGAATTCAGTATTGCAATTTTTGTTTCTGTACCGTGCTCGAAGTCCCGCAACCTTTTCATGTATTTGAAAAGCCTTCCACAAATCGAGATACCGGCAAGCCCCTCCCCCATTGGCACCTAATTAACCCATAAAATCCATTAACAAACCAACGCCTAAACTTCGGCAAAGAATTCACCTGTCAACAATCTGCCCATGCGATGTTCACTTTCAGACTCTCTCTTCCAAACTGCGTGTCGCTCTCAGCTGGTGTTTGAAGGTTGTGATCATTTACAGTTTAGAGATAGGCTTGAAGGCTTTGCCTTGTAAGGAGGCTTCAGTGTACAACGCAGCCACCTCGGTATCTGTAAGATCTAATAATCCGAGCACACGCTTGAACTCAATCTACAAATAATCAGCTATATTTCGCCGAAGAAGAGAAAGATACTCTCACCTCCATTTCCTCGAGAACTCGTTCAGCTCTTTCCTTTTCTTCAACGAGCCATTGGATATACTTTCTCCGTTAGTTTATGACATGGGATATTAGAAAGAGACAAGAGACCTTTTCACGAGAACCCGCTTGCTCTTTGGCTTGCTTGATTTGCGACCGCTTATCGTTGACCGGACTTTGGATTTGCCAGAGCGACCGCTGTACCTCACTAGCTTGGTTGAACCACTCGCCAGCTGTCAAGTCTCGTAGCAATACCGTCGGAATCGCAAGCTCCATGCCTTCTGCTGATCGATATGAGGCTACGCCTCGCTCATTGGCAATGCTTAATCCGCCGTTGGCGATGCCATCTACGCTTTTGACTGGCATGATCGTGATGTGATTGGTGATGGTGACCAAATTGCTGTACGCGTGCGAACAGTTGTTGTTTGATGGTAGAGGAGCGGTGTAAAGGTGAAAGAGTGGTTGTAGTGTATACGTAGAGGGTTTTTTATGTGCGCCGACACTCGCGGAGAGGTTTTGCGGGAAGGTAAGAGACAAAGCTGTGCAAAAGAGGAAGGCGCTACGTAACCAAAGGGAAGTTGAAGACAACTTCGCTTTCAGTCTTACAAGATCGACTCTGTACCTAGGTATTCGAGCAGTCTACCAAGCCCCGCCTATAAATAATCCATCCCTCTTCTAACATCCCCTTTTTATTCGACGCATCGTGAAGCTAAATACCTGGGGGGCAATAAAAGATCGTCCGAATTCTGATGCCATTCGAAGTTTGTAAAGTTGTTCGCGTTTTATAAACTCAATCAACATGAAAGATGCCCCCCTTAGATGCGCGGTAATGGGATTGGAACCTTCACAATCGCAATAAGTAAAGTTAACCGTTTTTTTTTCCAAGTGAGAATATTTGAACATTTACCAAAAGAGAATTTGATTCATTACATACAATCATTACATACATAGGATTTCAACGCCACCATCATAACCCTAAGTTTATACACTGTGTACAAATCCCTCGACCTAAAACCCCTCAAACAAAAAACACCCCCACTACCACCCCGGCACAATCCTCGTCTTGGCGAAAAATCCATTTGCTGGTCGAGCCGTCACACCACTCTTAATCACCATGTTCTTCTCATCCAACTCTTTTTCATCATTAATACTAAACTCAAACTTGCCTACCCACGCAGCCAACAGGCACGCGAACTCGCTCTTTGCAAAGCCCAGTCCAATACAACTTCTCGGGCCGTGAAGGAAAGTAAGGAATGAGTAGTTGCTCGAGGCACCGCCGTTTGCCGCATATGGGTTGTCGTCTGAAGGCATCCAGCGCTCAGGATTGAACTTTTCAGCGTCTGGACCCCAGAGAGCGGTGGAGCGGTTGATGGCCCAAGGAACAAGCATGATGCGTGTGCCCTTGGGGATGGTCTTGCCGAGGATGGTGGTTGTGCGGGCGGAGACACGGGGGGTGAGCGGGACAGGTGGGTAGTAGCGGAGGACTTCGTTGCAGACGGCGTTGAGATATGGCATGTGGTCGATTTGCTGGCTAGTGACATCGACGTCTGTATCCGGGCTTGGAAGATGTGCTCGGATCTCTGCTCGTAATTTGGTTTGCACGTCAGGATTGAGACATAGCATATAGATTGCCCAGGTTATCGAGGTCGCGGTTGTTTCGTGGCCGGCTGCCAAAAAGGTCATCATTTGGTCAACGAGATTTTCATCCGTAAAGGCACGACTTTCTAAAGCGATGCTCAAGATATCGACATCGGCTAGATTGTTCTTGGCAAGCTTTTCTTTCTTTTCCTTGATTTCTCGTCGGCAAACTTCTCGGATTGTGTTGGCAGAGCGGTCCATTTCGTCGTTTCTTGCTATGGGTATTCTGTTGACCACCCATCCAGGCATGACCATAGACATGAGTCCCAAGGCCATGGCTCCACGTGTAGGCTTAAAGACCTTTTGGTATGTCTTCAGTAGGGGAGCCTCCGCATCTTGGATAGCATTGAAGTCCTTGCCCATTCCTGCCAATCCGATGACATCGAGTGTGACTCTTGAAGACCAATTGCCCACTTCAATGATAGGTATATCATCCTGACAGTCGACAGCTTTTGTGAGGTCTGAACCTGGAATGATATCTTTTCTCGCACCACCAGCATTGATATGCGCAACCATCTTGTTGACATTCTCTCGCGATTTCGACCAAAATACTGGATATAGATCCTTGATATGTCGGAATGCAAATGCGGGTAAAAGATGCTTTCGCTGGAATTTATGTTCTTCTCCCTCAGCCAGCAGAACTCCAATACCAAGGATACGGCCCAAATTGAATATAAGTTGCTTTGGTCGAACGAAATCGTAACTTCGAGTAACGAGAACTTCGGCAAGAGCTTTGGGGGAGGTAAGGATAACCCGTTCAGAATTGAAGAGACTCAGGTATGAGATAAGGCCATCGTTAGGTACAGTATTAACCCTGTGCACCAATTAGTACACCAATTTCATCATCCTCAGGGGAAAGAAACTGACCATTCAATCATTGGAGCTCCCGTCGTACCGGCGAAAATCTTTTTGAATTGACCATTCCAAAAACTACCTCCACTTGGGCTTGGTAACTTTCTCAGCGGAGAGAGAAATTTTGGCCATATTACTATTTTCCAGGCGCAGAAAACAAAAAATTGAAGGATCCATAACTGAAAAAATGTCCCAGTGACGCTTGGTTTCGAAAACAAGAGCAAACTTGGCTGGTAATGCACCAAGTAGTATGACGACAATGCAGATATTGCAGAAATTCTCGAAAAGGGAACGTCAAATTCGGCAGACATCGTGAATATGTCTTCAGTGCTCCTTCAACACTCAAAGATGGAACTCGACTGTTTTTTATATTCACAGAGCTGGTGAGGCTGTGTGAATTGCCTCGGCGTGGCGGCTTGCGATTTTCGCGCGAGGATGGGCTACGTAGTGATGGCTCTATATATTTGAACAAAGACTGCGTGGTCGCTGCAGAAATTGACTCGGGCGAAAGGAGGTGCGCGCGAATGAACGGTTCGAGGATATAAGTACTAGATGCAGTCCAGAACTAGTCAATCTAGTCGATATGTGCAGCGCAAGCCTCGCGAGATCTGCTTCTTCGCGAGTTTCATACAAGTTCGCGAACAGGTGGTCCAAATGCGAAAAATCATGCAAAGACAGACGCGAAAAACATATGTGGTGGAGAATTGGAGAAGAAGGGGGAGATTGAGAGCTGAGGAAAAGGTGTGAATATGAATTGGAGCTGAAGGAGAGGATCTACTGTACATAAAGGCCACCAGGGTCATTTGGGCGTGTAGGATACTAGGATGTCAGAGCTGGGAATCGAGTTGAGGAAAATTATGCGAGAAGTGACAGGGGTATAATGCCTCGGCGGCGTGAAGATGTCCCGATTAAGTATATATACCGAAAAAATTGTAGCTTAGATTGATTTGATATTAGGGTTATATATATTGAATTTCTATATACGTTTAAAAACGAAAATATTTATAATTATAAATATAAATTATTATTAAATTAATTAATTAAATATTATATAAATTTCTTAATTTTATTATTAATAAAATAAAGAAATATTTTCGTATTTTCGCTTTATTTTAATATATAATATTAATTTATTTCAAATAGAATATTATTTTTTTAAGATTTTTATAAAAGTTTTAAATAAATTAAAAAATCGATTATATTTAAAAATATAATATTATATTAAATATAATAATATAAAATATATTTTTATTTTTATTTCATTTTTATTAAATAAAGTATTATTATTATTATTATTATCAAAAATAATAATAATATTTTTTTTTATATTTAAACTTTTAAAATTCTCGGATTTATATATAAATTAATTATTTTTTCCGAATTATTTTTTATATTTATTTATTATAATTATATATTCTTAAAATTTTATTTTTAAATTTTAATATTTCTTTATTCATTAAATTATTAAGAATAATTTTATTTTTATCTTTTTTATTTTTAAATTAATATATTTTAAAGCTTTTACTTTTAATATATTAATATATTATATAATTATATAAACTTTAATTTTATAAGATTTTCTTTTTTTTAAACTTATTATATTAAACTTTTAAAAGAAATATATATAATATTTAAATAATTATTTAAAATATATTTCTTTTATAAGTTTTATTTAGAATAATTATTTAATCTCTTTAATTATTTAATATAATATAATTTTAAAATAAGAGAATACTTAAATAATCTAATAATCCGATACGATTAGATAATTTATATTTCCGTTAAAGATAAACTTTATTACTCAGATCTTCTAGTACTTTATACTCCGAACCTATTGCGGCTCTTGCTAGAAGAGTAACAGCGAGTATTGATTTCAAAGTCTCCCCCCTTCTAAGATACTAACACGCTCACCTATTTCTCTTTCTCAAGTCTGCGAGTATCAGCGCTTATCGGTACGAACGGGCCGGGATCGGCGTGATCGGATTTCGTTTCACCGGCCCTAGAGCGAAGCACAGACTCCCAAGACTTTTCTCATCAACTTTTCTTCTGTTTCGTTTCGCTCAAGTTTCTAGTCAATCCATCAAAAGCAACACAACCACCGAATCTCGAATTCCATATCATCGCGACGGCACAGATCCGCATGGCCATCCCTCCCAGAATCCGAGTCTACGTGTCGAGAATGGCTTTCACGCGGCATAACGGATAGATTGTTCCTCCGTCGGCAAACAACAACTGCGAGAGGAGGTTCGAACGGCTGATGACCTGATGACCTTCAGTGTGGCCTTGAGAGCTCTTTGATTCGGCGCATCGCGTGGGGAAGGGCAAGCCACCACGGCGCACTGCAAGCTGTGGTACTGCCTCGCTTGCCCGGCTTTTCTGCTACCAGTCGCTTCTGGCGGATTGAAGTGCCGCATCCATTATCGCCATGAGAGCTATACTACCCTTTACTGCTTCGACTCGCAACTTCTGCAGAGCTGCGGGTGGTGTGTCGTAAGCGTCTCTCTGGACTTTGTACTGGAAGATAGCTTCTACTGAAGACACCCCGCTCAACAACATGCCAGATGTGTCTTCCAGCTCTAGACCGCGAGATACACACAATTCTTATGTTCTTTGGATTTAGGAAAACAAGACAAGATAAAACTTGTCATAGCACGGATGTCAAATTGCAATTGATTCGGTCTTTTCCATGACTGTTGATTGTGCCGAAGATGTGCTGAAATTAAATTCTTGCAGTCATGGATACTCCGCAAGGAGGCGATACCTTCAACTCATCCTCTTCCATGGATAGAAGCAGGTATTGACTTGCAAACAAAATATGTTACTACGAACTGCCATTGAATTGGTAAGTGGGTTCTCGTTTGTGACGCAAATCTATCAACAATTGCAGTTTCAGGGGATTTGCTGAGAGTGCTTCTTGATAATCAAGTTGTCATCTCTTGAGGATTCCTGGGGCTTGTAATTCAAATATCAAACTTCTATCAAAAGCTTCCACTTGGTGCCCCAAACAGTGAATGTCGTGATTTGAACCACTATCACGTGTTAAGCTACTTAACCGTCTGACTAAAGACTGCATGTACAGTACCTCATGAACCTCAATTTCACCAAGCAACTTCCTTACCTCTAAACCTTGGCAACAAACCAAACTTTACGATGGCGACTACTCTAGCTACAGTTGGGATCCTATCTATCGGTGATATGGGACGAGGTGTTGCCAAATTACTTCTGGCTCACAATTATCGAGTGGTGACGAATCTTGAAGGTCGAAGGTGGGGTGATACAGTTCTTTCCTCTCATTCACAATCTTTCATGCTATGTATAATCTTGCACTTTGCTCCTACTTTTAAGTAATGGATGGGGGGCTTTCTCGTTCTTGATATGGAGATCTCAATGTTGTTTCCTGATGTGGTCCTTTCTTGCGTTTCAAACTTAGCCTGAGATTCAAAGTAATAGGATGTTGTATCTGGTGGCTACTATGTGCCGGCTTCAATGAAGTATGAGACATCATCAAATCACTTGTTTATCAATTTATCTCTTGTCTCGACTCCGGCTTCTCTTCCTGATTTCTCCGCATCGCTTGTGATGATATGAGAAAGCGTCTTCTTGTCTGTACTTTCAATATATGAATCGAAAGAATAGCCATCATCACTTACTCTATTTCAAATGAATATACTGCCCTCACTCACTTTTTCTCTGAGCATTTAATCTCATCTCTCATCATCTTCCTCCTCAAAAAAAAAACCGAAACTAACAACCAACCCACAGCGAGGACACAAAAGCACGCGTAGAAGCAGCCTCAATCACCGTCCTCCCAGACGACGCAACCCTCGTCTCAGAATCCGACTACATCCTCTCCATCGTGCCACCCCGCGACGCCCTCGCCACCGCCCAACGCATCAGCACCGCTTTCAGCACCCTCTCCCCACCCAAATCCACCCCCCTCTACTACCTCGACCTCAACGCCATCTCCCCCAAAACCGTAAACACGATCAAAGATTTATTCGTCAAAGACTCCCCAGCCCTAACCTTCCTCGACGGCGGCATAATCGGGGGTCCCCCCCGACACTCCCTCGACACAAACCCAGGAACAAACATGTCCACCATGCCCCCCACCACCTCTCCCACCTGGCTCAAACCCTCCATCCCAATCTCCGGACCCCTTCCCACCTCCTTACCCTCTTCCTACGCTCATTTCGCCGCGACCTTAGGTCTGGAGCATATCTCTGATGAAATCGGTATCGCCAGCGGCTTGAAATGTTGTTTCGCGACTACGACGAAAGGATTCACAGCGCTATGTATCCAAGCCTTTACTACAGCCGAGAACCTAGGCGTGCTGCCTATTTTGCTGAGGGAGATGGAGGGGAGGGTTCCAGCGCTGTATAACGCGGCGAAGTCGGGAGTTACGGCAATGCCACCGAAGGCTTATCGTTGGGTTCGAGAAAGTACGTTTATCCCCTTCCACTCCCCCTTTCTTTCGCCTAACTAACACCTCCCCCTTTCACCAGTGGAAGAAATTTCCGAAACACACTCCACCAACGGCCTCTTCGAATCATCGCCAGCCTCCAACCCGGAAGCCACCATCGCACCCGGTGTCTTCGCAGAGATTGCACAGGTATATAGATCTGTAGCCGACGACACGGTATTAGGCGAAGAAAAAGTCGGGGCGAGGAAGAGGGGTAAGGAGGTCGGGGATGTGGCGGCTGCGATGGGGGAGGGCTTGAGGGAGAAGGCGAAGAGGAAGAAGATTGAATAATGCTTTGTATGTGAAAGTTTTGTGGGTTGTAGAACTCTTACTTTTTGCGTGAGGGAGAGGAGACGGTTGTTGTAGACATGTTGGTAGGGATAAATCAACGTGGTGAAAAACGTAACGGGATCTTGAATATAGAATTCGTTCATACAATGCAAATTCGCCACTTGGCTATAGTCTTGACGGGTAAGAGGGCAAAAGCAAGAAACGAGTGCCGAAAAAAGATTGACGAGATGGGATTCTAGCCATTTTGGCACTGGATTTCAAGGTCCAACTATTCCCAATACCTAGCTAGATGCTATTCAGCGCCCTCTACAGATACAAGATCGCCCACCCTAACAGTCGGAAACTGACTAGCCTTCGTCGCCTCCTTCTGTGCCACAAGGCACATATGCGAGCCAAAAAAGATCTTGGAATCAAACCTCCTTGTCTTCGCCAAAGTAATAAACGGCTCCTCATCCCTCTCCCCCGTTTCCTGATCGATACAAATCATATGGCATCTCCGACACGATCCCAACATCTGAAAATTCTGCTGGCCAATCCGTAAAGAAGCCCAGTGATCCTCATCATATGGTTTCTCAGTACTTTTGTCAACAGCCGCGAGAACGATGTTGGCTCTGAATACCGATGGAGATGCTGGTTTGCCGCCTGTTTTGATAATAGCAGCATTCAAGGCATCGAGGCTTGATCTGCTGATTGACAGGATGGGGCTTTCGTTTGAGAGTAGAATGGGCCGTTTGGTAATTTCGTTGTCTGATTCTGGAGGCGTTGGAAGGAGTGATGGGTATGCTCCAGGAATCATATCCGTTTTAGCCACATTTTTTAACTGTCGTTGGTGTTTCTGCATGTGAGCTTTGGAATGTCTGGTGCCAAAGCCTGACCCACCTGCCGGAAATCTTGCGAGGGTACAAGGTACGTCGAGGATACGGGAGAAGAAGTTACTAATCTCTGCGGTGTAAGTTTGTGCGATTATGCTGTCTCCGCAAACGCGTGACGCAAGAGATTTATTCGCATTGAGTGGTACGCAGAGGGCTGGATGAGCTGAGAGAGGAAGTGAAATTTCATCGGAACCACCAGGGCCTTCGTATTTGACGTGCAATAACCCTTGCTCAAAATGTATCGTTGGTCGTATGAGTACCATTCGTGGATGTCTCTTCTGGCTCAATGCTTGACCAGTTCCTTTATGAATCAGACACCACTCTCTGTCCCATGCAAGGCCTTCAGGTCGGACCTCCCAGTCAGTACCTTGCGGTATGTCGAAACCTCCGCAACTTTTGATTGGATAGATAGTCAGGCTTTCAACGAAGAGTTGAGTTGGGTTCTCGTTTATTGCGGCAGACTCAACGTCAAGAGGAATTGTTTCGACATAGAACTCCTTTATAAAGGCAACGAAAGCTTCGATGTCACCTATGGTACTCATCGCGCCAATGCTAACTCGAAGGATACCGGTGATTTTGCCAGCGTAAATATCAGATTCTACACCGCATCTAAAGCCAGCAGAAAAGTTCCGCCTCATCTCCCAAGGTTCAAGATTTAATGCAGCTGCAACACCACCGGGACAACATAAACCACCACTTCGAATATGGAAGTTTCGAACGGACGCCAGCCTTTCGAATTCAACATTGCTAACCCAAGCACCCTGGCTGTTTCTTACATTGAAAGCAATTATGGGGCCATGCGAAATGGGATCCATCGAATACAGGGCGCAAACAGGTTCCGAATTGTAATGTTTCAGTGATGCCAACGCACTGTACAACTTATGGGCCAGGAAAGATGTATGATTGGCAATACAATCCATAGAGCCATATAGGTTCATGTGGACATCTATTGCAGTACCCAATGACAAGATATTGTGAAAAGGAAGAGTTCCATCTTCAAGGCTCTCATGAAGCCATTGTCCTTTTAAAGCATGCCATTGCTCCTTGGATGACAAGACAACATCGACAGTTCCACCGCCAAAATATTTCCGTCTCTGGAGAATCCTTCCAGATTCTTTGCGAACAATCAAAGCTCCCAAATCTGGGAAGCCAAATATTTTGTAGAAGCTCAAGACGGTGAAATCGGGGGCAGTACTTGCATTGCTTAAATCTAGCGGAGCAGTGGAAACAAGTGCCGAAGCATCAAGTAACGTATATGTAGCCAAGGATGCGGGTGAGGACATGTCTTTTGACCTGGGTATCCACGATAATGGCAACCGTCGTCCATCTAGATTCGATTGTGCGGGGTAGGCAAACAGTCTCGTCTTTGGTGAAGTTGTGGAATCTTCAAAACTTTCCTCACAAGATAACCAACTTTCGATTCCTTCATCATCGAGACACCAACTCGAGACGGCATTCTCTCGAACGCCAACCAAACTTGTGTGTGAATCTCGGTGATACATGTAGTCGAAGCCTCCATCTAATTCCCGAAAAGCCTCCATAACCAGCTTGATACCAGCAGTAGCATTTGCAACAAAAACCACGTCAAACTCGTCTGGATCCGCGTTGAAGAATGCTAAAACGTTGATGCGAGTGTCTTCAATGCGCCGTGTGGACAACTGCGAAGAGGCGGAAGCAGAATGGGGGTTTCCATAGAGATTCGACATCATATCGGCCATGAATCGTTCCATGAGCGACTTCGAGTGAAGCGCCGTTCCGGCATGATCAAGATAGATGGCATCTGTCTCTACAGTCAATGGCTGGATTTTGCAATGGCATTCCACCCCTCATAAGCCGGGTTTGCTTACCTTTTAGCATAGGATACTCGCTCTCTCGGAAGGCTTCGACGTTGCGGTTGTAATCATTCTCCATGTCCAATCCAGATTGCACTATGGTGTTCGTAAATAACCCTTCCTCTGCCATTCGAACAGCATGACATGAGGTTCGAGCATTCTGTCTGAAGACGTTGTTGAAGTAGTGACTACACGGCAGCGGGCCAAGTGCATGGAGCCGCCTAGCAATCGCCTCTGCTCTTTCATGGCTATCGTCGGAACTCGCCTTTTGGATTTAACGGCTCCACCCGGCGCTTGCGCTTACTTAAGCGCGGCTGCGGATTATCTTTCCCCCATTCAAAATATTCGAGATTCAACATTCGACTTCGGGCGCAAAGGAGGACTGGAAGACTTCACCCGTCAACACCATCAATCATGTTACGGCCGTCCCTCGTCCCTAGAATATGGCGCGCGCACTCCATCTTCCAGACCTCTCGTCGTCATCTACAAGTGCCCACCCTTCAACACGACTTTACGAATGGCATCCCGGAGTTTATGTCGCCTGAGGGCTTCAGTATCGCGTGGACACAATATCAGAGTGTAATGGTTGACAAGCTCAACAGTTTGCTAGCAGGTATGCCAATTGAACTCTTACAATTTATCTTGTTCTGCCATGCCACACCAATTGCAATTGGAGCTTCTACGAACAGCTCACCCCCTCAAGGAACCTCGTTAACCCATCATGGCAGGAAGCGAGCTCAAAAACAGCAAACCCAAAGATATCCTGATTGCGACTGCCCGCGAGCCCAGTATGGCCGCCGTATTTAATCATGCAAGCATGGCCCACAACAACGACTTCTTCTTCAAAGGCATCGCCCCAAACCCAACGCCCATACCATCACAACTACAAACAGAGCTCGAAACCTCCTTTTCCTCAATGGATACATTAAAACAGGAGTTCATTGCCACTGCATGCGCCATGTTTGGCCCGGGTTTTGTCTGGCTTGTTCATGATAAAAACCATAAATTCAAGATATTAGCAACATATCTGGCAGGCTCGCCATACCACCAAGCGCACTATAGGAGGCAGGCTGTGGATATGAATACGCAAGATGGATCCGTCGCCGACCAACAGAGAAGAGTGGCCCTTTCTCAGCCTGTGAATGGTGTTGGAGCCCATGGGCCAAAGAGCGGAAATAAGGAAATGCTTGCTCATGGCGCTATGGAGTACGTTCCAGTACTTTGTCTCAACACATGGGAGCATGCCTACATATTAGACTATACCGTTGGAGCTGGTGGGGTGGGAGGCAAGAAACTCTACGCGGAAAGTTGGTGGCATAAGATTGATTGGGCCTTTGTGGCCACCAATGCAAACATCTCAAATCGGTCTAGACCTTTTAAAGATTGAAAAAGAAAGACTGGGGCAAGGGGGCGCGAAATCCTGATGTAGTATATTGGAGGTTTTCGATGGCGTTCTGGCATAGGTTGCTCTGCTGAGAGTTGTGTACTATAGTGTATGATGACCTCGATGAAAAACTTCGTGGTTAATAGATAGAACGGCGAATTCTACTGTACTTACCAACATCCGGCGGTGCAAAGTCTGTCTGCTGTGGATATTTCAAAAGGAATCGAAGCTCCTCAAGTGAAGGAGCTTGTAATCTGGCCTTGAATTTCCAACTGGAGGATCTCCAAACCAATATGCAAAACCGAAACTCGCAAACCCTGGGACTCAACTTGAAAAGAAAAAAGAGAACCTGAAGGCATATCATCTTGCTTTATCAAAATTCTTCCCACTCTCACAAGCTTTACCTTTTGGAACTGCATTTCGTCGTTGATTTGTTGCCAAGTCCCATTCCCCAAATCTTTTCGTGCCCTGAATCACGAAGATTACCTACAGTTGTATGCGTACGCTCTTCTAGCAAGCGCTAAAAGTTGGCATTTTACTTCTCCATATTTCTCTTCTCATTACGTGCCCTTTCATGGGTTCGATCCGTTACCGTCCTCCGCACCACAAGTGGGAGAGGACGTCCCTGAATTGGCGTTCCGAAACGGCATATCGCTCAGGGGAGGGTGGTAACAGCCCGGAAATTTGGGGTGTTGCCATTCAATGAAAGCAACCTTTCCTTTGGTAGTTATATATGGTGCGGTTTCGTTGAGATGGTTTAGGTAAGCGCATCTTTTTGTGAATGGGCAACCAAGTTTGGCGAGAGCGACGGGTTTTTTTTTGCCGGTGGTTTTCTTATGCTATGGCCAAGTGGTAGTACGCCATTCTTGTTTGGGGATGTTATGAGTAATAGAGGGTTCTGGTCCGTCTCTGTTTTCTTTTTGAGGTTTTGTGGTTTCCGCCTAGATGGTTGTACAGAATTTCGTTTCGTTTTCTGCAGTATAATTTCTTGATCGGCTCAAGCGCGCTCAAATTAGCTCTCTACTATCAATTAAAGTGGGAACCTCGCCGTACAATCTTTCTCTAGACCTCGGGAGTCTTCGGTTCTTTCACTGCTCAAAGTAGGTTTCCTATTCTTCACATATCAGCTTCCATGTTCATGAGGAGCCAATCAAGCTCGAATTGCTGTTATAGTCACATTTGTGGGCCTTCAATATTCACTTCCCCTCTCTTTTTTTTCTTTACTCAATCCCAATCCCAATGGGAGAAAACGTTATTCCAGACTACGGTTTAATCCCCATGACACTCCCACAAACCCCACAACTAAACCCACTGGTTCCAGCAAGGCCAACGCCAGTACTATCTCCAGACTCCCGTTCTTAGTTTACACTACCTAACATGGTTTTGACAGTTCTGAATATTTTTTTGGCATTTCCAGTTTGAGAATTAGATGCGGAAGCCAATTTAAGTGGTGCACTAAAGAGAAGTGCAAGATGGGAGTATCCTTCCCACTCTGAATTATTATTCTTCCCGTTGGAACCTCAATATTGTGAGAGACTGCTGTCTCTCCAAATCTAGGTTGTTGGAATTTTATCCACAGCCAAACGCTTTCCATTATTCGACATGTTTCTCTCCGACTCGATTCTTTGAATCTTCCTCTCACTTACCCGTCCTTCTCTCCATTAATCACCTCACTTCGCCTTCACCTTCGGCTTTTTTACTTTTCAATCGCACACTTTCTTCAACTACCAAAAGTCTACAAACTCCCCAGCAGGAACAATGGAAAACCGCATAAACAAAATCCTCTGGTCCAACGACCGAACCCCCCAACCAACCACCCCCTCACCAAGCCCCTGGACAATAGACGAGCTCCTCCACTCCATCACAGCAAGCACCACCAAACCCTCTCCCTACAACCAATTACAACGACCCCCACGACCAGAACTCGGTTCTGAAGCTACAACGCTTGTTTCTGGTGAAAGTACCCTCGTCAAGGAGATGCAAAATGGGGAAATCCGGGGACATGAGACTCAGAAGACTGAGGGAAAAGGTAAGGTAAAGGAAAAGAGTCTTGGGGTTAATGAAAATGGATATCGTAAGACGACTGAGGGGCTTCTAATTCCGAAACGCGAGGGGGAGACGAATCCGTTTCTTGTTCCGGCGTCTATGATACCAACGGCGTATAAGAATAAAATTCCCCAACCACCAGCTGCTCTCAAGATGGCCAAGAAAGCCAAACGACAGCAGCCGCAACCGCAAAAACCAACTATGCAACACCGACCACATCCCCGAACTACAAAGGCAGAAGGCCACACAAGCACGATGCGACGACCCCGTCTGCAAAACACAGCAACAGAACCCCCCACCAGCCATCATACACCTCACCAATCCGCCCCCCAAACCATATCCCCAAACAACACCGCCCCCATCCCAGCCCAAGTCAAAGAACTCAGCAACAGTCCATCTCCTTCCTCAATCCCAAAACCCATCCCAAAACAACCACCAACAGAACTAAAACCCCGACCAGCTAAATTACTGCAACGTAAAAGCACTACCGCTATTCATAGTACCACAAAACTTTTACATAAAAAGAAAGGCGTTACGTTTGGGAAGAAACGTGGTGGTTGTGCGGAGAAGAAAGAACATACTTGAGGAGGTGTTATAATATTCAATTTCTCGGTAGTTTTATCATGGAGTCAGAATTCCAAAGTCGAGAAATGGTCTCCCTTACGCAATTTTCTATTGAGATGAGATGAGTTAAGATGAGATCCCGACGATTTAGGTTGGGAATTAAGAACGGAACCGACAAATACACTTCAAAAGATTTCCATATTAAGAAGGGAAACGGACTCATCCACAATGGGTTTTATGTTTTGGGTTTGCATATTCTGTATATATTACCATAAGTTCCCAAGTAACCCAGATACGAGGATAATTTATCATAGTTACTCATACCCGGGTACCGTATTAATTGGGTTACAAGCCCATTCTCTCCCAGTAAAAATCTCATTGTATCAGAACTATAAGAGAGAACAAAGGCCAGAATAGAGGAGCTAATAGACGATAAATGCACCTCTCCCGTTCTAGCTTTAATTCTCTATGAGAATCCAGCATAATAAACCATACACTAGAGGGAAAAGGGTAGGCTTATACACCAATTAATACGGTAGGTCAAGGGGAATAAGACTTGGCCAAATTTACGTGAAAATAAACGGGTAACGGCGAGAGAGTAACCTTACAATACCTTACCTTACACATCCCACTCACCCGCACTTCATCTCATAATCCATAAAAACATTTCGATTACACTCGCTATTCAATACGCATCATGAACTACACACCATTCGCTAAAACCCCCCCCAGGATAATTCCCCAACACCTTCTAAGCAGCGTGCTCTCAAACCCTAAAGCCTATTCCAATTCTTCGAATTATCAACTTCCCCCCCTTTGTATGAGTTTGATATCCCAAACTTTCCCTAGGAATATTCTTCTTCGGCCCACATTCACGACGTATAAATCCGCTTCTCTTGCGGAGGAGGAGCTTGCCCGACTACGGCATGTATCCTCGGAGTTTACGTCGATTCTTCAGGAGTATTTGAAGGGGGTCTCAAGCCATCGGTACTCGTGTCATCGGACGACGTATCCGCGAGTAAACGCTCGCAATCAGCAACAATACGCTTCCCAGTTGAATCAAATGACTGGTCCGAGTCCACATCGTTCACTTTTGCCTCCGAATCGGTACCCTGCGCAGCAATGACCTCCTCAAACCAGTCCGAATCTGAAACCTGTCCGGAAGAGTATGCAGAGTCTTGCGCAGTATCTCCCGCAGACTTCTCTTCCGCACCCCTTTTCGGAGATGCTTCTAGAGATTCATTCGGAGACTCTCCCGTAGATTCCCTCGAAAACTCTTTCACGGACCCTTCCGTGCACTCGTCTGTAGACCCCTCTGAAGCTGATTTTTCCGGGTTCCCCGACACATCAGCATCGTTCTGACTGAAGTCGTTCCGGTTGGCATCGTTCTCTTTAGCATTTCCACACGCAGCCGTAGATTCCCTCGGTGACTCTGCCACAGACTCCTCTGTAGACTCCTCTGAAGCTGGATCCACTGTTGTTTCTGATTCTTCCGGACTCTCCAAAGCATCAACATCCTTCTCTTTGGCCTTTCCATACGCAACAATATCTTCGAGTGGTAATCTCCCCAATTGCAAATCAGAAATCGTGGTAAGAAGCGAAGCTTGGGTCGTTCCATATGGAACAGTCTTTGGCGTGCAATCTACAATTTTTGGCGTGTAAACTTCGAAAAGAGAGTCCATTTCCACAAAACTATTCCCTTTTGTCTCCTTCACAATGTAGAAACTGAAGATTGCCATAATGGCACCCATACCCGAGAGCACAAAGAAGCCACCATGCTGGAGGTAAGGAATTGGATTCCAGGCATCAACTTGTAGGATAAGGGGCAAGTTACACCTGTCTCTTCATTAACAAAGCCCACACTAATGAGAAGGGATCTTACAATGTTCTTGCCGAGACTGTTAAAGCAATGCCCTTTGCGCGCAAATGTGGTGGAAACATCTCGAAAGCCAATACCTGAGAAGCGGGACCCCAAGTTGCAGAGAAGACAAGGAGATAGAACGAATAAAGCGTGATGCAGGCCCAAGTTGGTAGCAAGAGCATAGGCTGATAACCAATATCAAGAGCTGGAATGCCGATTGCCAGGAAGAAGAGAATGACAGACAAGAGAATAGAGCCATAAACTAGCAAAGGTCTTCGACCCCATTTATCTATTACTCGGATGCAGAAAAGGTTTCCTGCAAGCTGAAGTAGCAAGGAGACGCTCGCCCACATTAAGGGGTGATCATTTTTTACCCTTAGATGTTTGAGAAGATTAATAGACTGATTTTTCGGCATGATCAAGCCAAATGACTGTTGGAAAAACATGAGAAACATTGCGAGAATGGTCCGATATTGATATCTTGGCTCCAAACACAGTGCCCATAGAGATGTTGGTCCCATGAGCAGCTCAGCTCCTGTTTTGGTGCTGTCGTGTTTAAGCTTCTGGTCTCTGAAGTTTTTCAGATCGCTCTCGAATCCCTCAAATTCCTCGTCGATTATGTGATATGGTGCATATGGATTCCTCAGAGTATCTAATGTCTCCAGAGCACCGGTAGGATTGGAAATTGGTTGAGATAAAAGTTGTTGCGGGGAGTCTATGAGGCCCAGCGACCAGATCCAGTACACCGCAGCCAGGAAAATCTGCTAAATCGTCAGCGAAGGCATCGAGTCCAAATTCCTTGATCAAATACCTGAGAAATGACAAGATAACCCCATACCCAGAATTCATGATCGTATCCATACACGTACATGCATGTAGCAATCCATGTTGACAAAGAACCGCCCAAAGTAGCTGCGACCGTCGCTGCTGAACGTCAGAGAGTGCCTACAATTAGACTATAAACTTACTTGATGCTAGCAATTTGCCTCTGTTTTCCTTGGAACTGAGCTCGAGTATGTACGTTGGGACAAGAACCATTAAAGCTCCAATGGCAGCCCAAGCAATGCACCTGAACGCATATATGGCTGTGATGTGTATGTCTCGGCTTGGTTGGAATGCCAGCAAGAGAACGGCAAAGAAGTATACTCCTAGGCATCCCTGAATTCCAACTCTTGGAATAACGTATTGCGGGGTGTATCTGGCTTGCAGTTAGCATAACACCTTGCTGTCATGCTCTTTAGGTGGATTGTTCGAACCCCCAGTACCACTGCCAAGCACCAACATAAACTCCAATACATGTTGCCGTCAACCAAAGGTATGAAAAGCCGAAATATTCTTCAAGACTGCCGCCGAGAGTAAATTTATGCCAGATCGGAGAAATCGATAAACCTGAAAGAATGCCCTGCTCCCATTCTTCTCGTCGTCAGTCTCGCTTCGCGTATGGTAAAGGGGTTCGATGTGAACTGACCAAAGAGCATGCCGATCGAAGCTGCAATGAAGCAATATTTCCAGAGGGGTGCAAGTGTCAAAGCCCTAGGGATATCTCGAAATCTGCTAGTCGTCAGCGCCTGCGTATCAACCTGAACGAATCACAGATGTTTGGGGACCCGAACCTTTGAAGAAGATTTGGCCGTTGCCATTGCCATTGCCCTTGCCGGCCCCTTTCTTCAAAATAAAGATCCTTATTCCAATCTTCATCCTCGATAAGCTGCACGGTGCGTCGGCCTGCCTTCATCATCATGGTTTCACCCGCCGAAAGAAGAAGTTCTTCGAAAAAAGGCATACCGGTAACTATTATAAAACGAGCGAACGCAAAGTATCAATGCAGTATTAACGAGTGATTGTAGCGAGCGTCTGTAGCTAGAATGCTGTAAAGATGTGTCTGTTTATCTGTTAAACATCCAAGAGATTAAAATCCCAAAAAGTTCTGCCAGCCATTCTAGCTCCAGTCTGCACTTGCATTTTTCGTCGTGGCTGTTTTCACTTGGTAGTTCCTGCCTTGCTACCTCCGGAAGTGGCAATGGGAGGGAAGTCGCGACCTTCTATGAACCGCGGAGTATACGTAATCCTCGCAGTTTTTGACTGCAACAAGATCCAAAAAGGGGGGCCTTCTCTTGTAGAACAGCTTCCAGTGGTTCTACTCTACCTGGGTATTTTCAAACGACCACAAGATAGTTGAGGAGAGTCGAGTAACAATTGCACCAAATGGTGCCGTTGCCAGTTGGAACTCTACTGTCTGTGGAAGAAGTAGCGATTGAACGTCAACTAGCAAGTATACCATCATCAAACAAGAGTCTCGTCCGACTTAGTAGCACACATCGAACACACCTGCATCGACGCATCGATGCATCGGCACGTGATCGGCCTCATCGACACATCCACGCATCCACGCATCCACGCATCCACGCATCCACGCATCCACGCATCCACGCATCCACGCATCCACGCATCGATATATCGATACATCGACGCATCCACGCATCGACGCATCAACACATCCCAAACCGGCCAATCACATCGGATCGCCCATATCGCCAAAAAGGAAAGACTACAAGAGAAGAATTTGGTTATTACGATTGACTCAGAAATAGAGATTCCGCAAATCTTGCTAGGGTCTTCCAACTGTGAGAATGTGAAAAGGAAAGCTACGAATCCCGAAGTTCTTGATACCGTATGAATTGGCGTAGAGCGCCACCCCCCTCCCGCTTTTAACTTCATTGTACGAGACCTTCAAAGAGAATTAAGATTAATAGGGGAGTTTCTCCCGTGAACGAACTCTCTCCCGGAAAACGGGGCCTCTGTTATTTTGAACCTTGTTGTGTTACGATATATAAGAGAACAAAGGTTAAAATGGAAGGGGGTGGCGCTCTAAACCAATTCATACGGTACTTCAACCCCCTAGGCATATGCATAGCCAGAAGAATGCGGCGAAGAAAGTATGCGTAATGGAAGTGAGAAAAGAAGGAAATCCAGGCCTCGAGAGTGGTCAAATTGCGGCTTCAGATTCAACGTTCGTTACCATCGAGAGCGTCTTGCGCGCCGAATCGAGATCCATAGCCGGTTGAAAAGAAAGTGACAGTGTATGTGTCTTGCATGAGCATGAAGAAGACGCAAGAAGAGAAACCTTTCTGATGCCTAGCCAGATTCCACTCTTGTCATCGTCAAAGCGAAGCAATCTCACCTGCCTTCCAGCGAGGCGAATCTCAACTCCTCAGGGAAGCCACAGCCTCACAAAAGGAAGGTTTTCCCGAACCTCATCATCCTGAGGCCGGATATTTCAGTCCTGAGGTGACATGACACTGACTAAACGTATCACTCTCGCCACTCTCTCATCAAACCAAAGTTAACGTGCTTCATTCAACCCCGAGGTCGGCAAGTGTCCACGCGTCGGAGAAAAGTCGTCTTTCCCCTCTTTTGCTCTACACGAGCGCCTAGTTTCAGCCTCTCATCTCGAATCTTGATATCGTCGTCGCCAGCACCTACCTATCTCACCTCATTCATTAAATCAAGACAATCTCAAAATTGATCCAGGGCTAAGGAAAACCACCATGTCGTCAATGCCACGGTTGAGTGGCAACTTCCGGATCGATTGAACAGAGGAAAGCATAGCGTAACATGGAAACCCCTTCCCTGGCTATTGATGGCTTGGATATTGCCTTCAAGATCCTGGGTAGTTGTTCTCAAAGCTTGATTTCCACAACGACTCGATACCAATACTAGGAAGGAAAGAATTCCGCCTGGGTGAGATTTGCGGCGAGCATCGAATGAGAAAGGGACCGTCCTCTATCTCCTCCCCTGCTTATTCCCCGCATAAGTGAATGAAATATCAAGCACAAAGTATACAATTTGAAAAACAACAAGAAATGGACGCACAAAATATGCACAACGACGAACCCGGCTAGATACGAAGTCCACTAAACCATCTATCTGCATTTCGGTCTCGCCGCCACATCCTCATGCATCATCGTTCAGTCTTCCGCTCGAGGGGACCTATGGCCGTGGCGATTGAAGATATGGTATCATGTCGTGAACCTTGGAACGATAGATCCCCTCTTTGGTACAAAACGTCCACGTGTATGGAATCGAGTAGTCTCAGGGTCGACTTCAGAGACCGGACGCTGCTGAGAAACGAACCGGTTGACCTTGAACGATCGTTCAAATTTCTCCTGGTGCATGACTGCGCCGTAGAGCTACTTAAGTCTGCCCATAACCAGTCTCAGTATTTGATCATGCTCGTACCTCGGAAATCATGGGGGCGAGCGATGACCGGTCCGTTTGGGAAGGTAGTTGTCGGCTTCGTGGGCAGATCGAGATCTAGGCCAGATCAAATCATGGACGTTGATTTCATGGATGCAGGTGCTGCCGGACTCGATGATTGAACGAGACTGAACGAAACAAGCCCTTACAAACAATCACACTAATGTATGACTTTGCTGCATAACATGTGGGGGACAGGTCGACCAGGCAGCTCAACGGCTAATCCTCCCACTCAACCCGAATGTCATTTGTCGCAATCGCCGATAAATGAGCCGAAGTACCGAAAAGGGGGGGCTGTCTGCGAGTGTGCGAATCGAACACAAGCTATACAGCTCTCGAATTACC
This sequence comes from Hymenotorrendiella dingleyae, assembly GCA_003988905.1. Classification (NCBI taxonomy): domain Eukaryota; kingdom Fungi; phylum Ascomycota; class Leotiomycetes; order Helotiales; family Helotiaceae; genus Hymenotorrendiella; species Hymenotorrendiella dingleyae. The sequence continues at coordinate 24,610 of QYAP01000268.1, forward strand.
TCCAGTCACCTCCAGTAAGCAAGGCTGAGAGGAGTGGGTTACGTATACGAGCAGCAGCTGCCGTGCTGCTCTTCGTCGTGCAAGTAACCAAGTTCTGCTGTTAGAAACACGTTTTTCTGGTTGCACAGGAGTAGGTACCTGCAGCTTTGAGCCGTTACTATGGGGGCGATGGAGCCATAAATAACATCTTTGTGTCGATGAGGTTGAAGTGGAAATCACCCCCTCGTTTAGGCGCTTTGGGGCTTCTCAGCTGGAGGGAAAAGATGGAGCCCTGGACTTACACCCGGTTGACTTGCGAGACTTGTAACCGGATGAGGCATGAGTGCCGGACATGTCTCCACCATTCTGCCTTCTCCACGAGGGGGGCAGGGAAGAGAGTAATCGGGCAGATCGCATCAGATTCGATCACGGAGCGGCGCACTGATGACGTCCAGGGGTAAAAATCGGGGGGTGGTTCGCCAGGTTGATCTTGTTTGAAAGACGCCAGACGGCCAAGCCAGCCGCATTTATTTTTTGTTTCGATGAAGAGTGCGGCGTAGTGCTGTTGTCGTTGAGGAGATGAGATGAAGAGTGCATATGGTGTGGGTGTGAGTTTGCCGTGCAGCCCCTTGTCTGGTGCAGAGGCGTTTGGCGAATTGATGGGGTTTACGGCGTTTTTTGAGGGGTTTGCCACGGCTTGCCTAAGTAGGTCTGCCGTTGTTGACGTGATGGTGGTGTGTAAGAATCGCAAGAAAACCAACGACGGCACAAGCATCGATCGAGGATCGCGCGGCGAAGGTTGTGAGATACCGTCTGCTACTGCTGCCGGTCCCGTCCTGGCAGAGGTGCACTTGGTCCTTGTCTGTGCCTGGGCGTTGCAGCACCGGTTCATTATCCGCTGGCCGTCCTGCTGCGTTGTGATGTGATGCTATTCATGGATGATCAACATGGAGCTGTGAGTGCAGCCTGGACTAGAGATTGAGCTACATATTAAATTCGACCTCGGTCTGTGCGAGGTCGAAGGACAGGACAGGACAGGACAGGACAGGAAAGAGTAGCGTTGTGTATCTCGTAAGATACCTCGAGTGAATTCTCTGGACACGCATGCAGTGATGCAGGAGGAGACAGATGCGGTACCATGGTACCTGGAGACAAAACCCCCCTGGACCCCACGTTTTGGCTTTTATGTCGGAATTCTGGTGGAGAAACATTTGGCATACTTTCGGCAGCACCCTGACATGGATGATGATGTTGGACCAGTTGGTGCCTCTGCCCTGAATTCGTTTCATCTTCAGATCAGACTGGAGTGCACGGGAGACGGAGGGAGCAAAGGGCAACACAGGGGAGTGGCGTCATGTGAGTTGCGGGGGATCCCGGCAGACCACACTCAAAAGCCAGACGAGTCGGGTCCCTGAATGGGAGAGCGGGCGCATCACCTACATCATCGACATCACCCACAGCAGAAGACGACATCGACATCGACATCGACATGGTCAGAAATGCCTGCGTCCCACGTACAACGCGGCGAACCCCTGCTGAGGTCTTTTCCAAACAGGCAGTCGATCGCAACGGCCTGGCATATAGACACGCTGCAGCATGGCAGATGGGTGACAGGCGAGACAGGCTCACATGTAGGTCTATTAGATAGTGGCGGTTATCACTGCGAGAGACCTCGGGAATGTCAATTCCATCACAGCAATATACCCTGGAAGACAAGCTCCAGACAGGGCAGCTTCGCGTTGTTGACGGCAAGCGAACACTACTCTAGCCAGAGCCGGCGGTGACCCCCATCAAACTCGCTCATAGAGCATTCATGGCGAGTCGGAAGTGGTTACCAGCTGTCACAACCTCGTTTCCTCTCCTCGTTCACCTCCCCTCCACCTCACTTGCTTCCACCATCTCACTCTCACTCACCCTCACCACCATCATCATCGCCGCCACCCACACTACTATCAGCATCGTCAACCTCTGACCATGCATCCACCAAGTCGTCATCCAATTACCATCCACCGCAGTTGCCAGCAGAACGGCCACTACCCAATATCTCGGCATCAGTCAGACCGTCTCCCCAACCCTGAACGAACCTCGCGATGGCCACGCGACCCCTACGGGAGCACTGGCACATTAGATATTTAACGTGTTTTAATGTCTACTTTACGATAGATTTTTATTGGTATTGCACATTAAATTAACTAGTGAAACGATATCTAGTGTGGCAGAAAACCGCCCTGTAAGTTCACGAAAACAATAAATTAAGCTCGTAAATAACTCATAAATTTAATGTAAAATTATCCTAGGTAACCGTACAAAGTGCACTCCTCCTCCTCCTCCTTCTGCTCCTACCAGAGAAAGGAGGGAATCAGGACTCAAGAGAGAATATGCACACTTACCTGTTATATACAGAGAGGGGGAGAGAATGTGCGCACTTACCTGTTACATACAGAGAGAAAGAGAATGTGCACACTTACCTGTTGCATACAGAGAGAGAGAGAGAGAGAGAGAATTTGCACACTTACCTGTTGCACATAGAGAGGGGGAGAGAATATGCGCACTTACCTGTTGTATACAGAGAGAGAGAGAGAAAGTATAGTACGTCCTTACCTGTGGTGTTGTAGAACAAGAAGAAGAAAACTTCTAAGGTAAAGAATACGATGTGGTTGTTTACGTTGAGTCATTGACTACATTCCTCGTTTAGGTATCTTATAGTACAAAATTCGGTGGGAAGCGACCTACGCGCCGAATATTAGCGATGACGCGATTATGCGACACATTCCATTCTGTCCACTTCCAAGAATCAATCCACTTTCATAAAATCCAAGCCAGCAGAGCGTGCATAACACGTTAATTCCATTTATTATTGCCAGATATAATTAAGTATTGTTTATAGTACGTTACATATCGGAGCGGTGCTCCCGTAGGGGACGCTCTCCTGAGACGCTGCCACAGCCAATAGACCCCCCCGACAACCACTGCCTAATCCCCGCTTACCTTACCCTCTGTATGGCTGACCCTCTACATCGTGCAGCACAGCTGCATTCATCGGCGTCCCAAACTTCCACAACGGAAACAAAAAACACCACCCCCTCAAGCCATGCCATGCGATGCTACAGAAAAATATCCAAGTCTCACGCATGGCAGCCCACCCCGTCCGCACGCTAGCGACCGGGTAAAGAAGGCACCGTTTTAGTAACTTTCCCAGACTATCGTCCATCCATACATACGTTGTCTATCACATCGCAAAAAGTCTGGATCCAAAGCAAGGTAAAGTGCGGCGTAGTTAACCCCACGGAAAACATGGCAATCTGCAACTACCACGTTGAGTAGGATGCGACTCTACTTACATAAAATCTGTAAACTAACTCTTTAGCGTTGAAGAAATTGGCACTGTACGGTCAAAAGCGTTACCCACATAACGAAGCTAGTGTTTACTGACTGACTGTGCCGTACCATCTGTATCCAGCTTTGGTGTTTTCTCGAACTCCAAAACTCTGCTGTGTGTGTGGAGACCTTACCACTGCAACAGAAAGTGGGGAGAAAAGGGCCGGGTACCTAAGTACTTCTACCAGGGTAGCTGCACGAACCTACTGTACCTTACCCGTCCGTTACTAAGTAGCTATTATTGCGAGCTAGCGTTGTATAGCGTTGTAGCCGTCCATCTTGCTGGGCGACTAGGACGGCAAATGTCCCCCCTCGATGCTATTTAAAAAGGGGCTGTGTTTGTGTTTGGTCCTCGGCTAGCACAGCATCGAACGAACCCCACCAAAACCACCACTCCCTCTCCAGGTACCGCGCAAATTGAAAAGTCCGCAGACCCCAATCTGCACCTGAACTTCTCTCTAGCCGCCGCAACCCGTAACATGCAGTCTTTCGCGGAGAAAGATTCGTCTGTCTTGCCTTGCCATCGCACTCATTGCATGTTTGCTATCCGATCCGTCCATCTCAAACAGGCTCGTGTAGATATATTTCCACATCAGGAAATCCGTCTCCCTCCCTCTTGCCTTCATCGCCTTACATTATAAATTAATTACCTACTCACCTGCTTACATATGAACAACCCCTGTCACTCCCCTGTCAGACCTGAACACTGAACCTGAATATGCAGTTACGAAGGGGGCTGCGTTTCCACTCGCACTCACTTCCAGGTCTGGCACTAGCTTTTGTTCAGCTCTAGGTGGTTTGGCTGTTGCGCATTGAATGAGTGAGGTCTGACATAATGAAGAGGCCTCACAATGACCCCATCTCATCCAACCATAGCGAGCGCCAGACACGGAATTTAATCAATTCAAAATCGGGGCTACCAAGGCTAATAACGAGTGGAGGCATAACAAAGGTGGAAAGGCACAGTGGAACGAACTCGGTTTTCTTCAAGCGTGAATTCTTAATAGGTAGCTAGTTGTATCTAGTAATGACAATAGTAGAAAGGAAGGGTATATAATAAAGTTAAACATATGCTGATGGCGTTTTCCGTTGCGTCTTTGGCGTGTCAGGGGGGAATAAGTTGCTCGTAAATATGCGTCCGTCCCAGCCAATCCCAACAACAAAGACCCTTTTCTCTCATCTCTTTGAAAAAGAGAATTCAAGTAGGTTTTGTGTGCGAGATTAAAAAGGAAAAATAAAAAGGTAACCAACCCCCTTCCTCCCATAGTTATCCCCCCATGCAAAGGTTACCAACCAAACGGGAATGATTTTCTAATGCCAACTCCAAAAGCCCAAAACACGATCTTTTGCAACACAAAATAAAATAAACGAGGGACAAGAGCAAAAAAACAAAAACAAAACAAAAAGTGAAACCCAGATGATGTGGTAAATCGTACTCCTACAGATGCTGTCGCTCCTCCCACCATCGGGGTTCCCCCCACGTCATTGCATGACCATGCATAAGTGCGATCCCGATCCCAATCCCAATGCTCACAACATGCAGCAGCCTCCTAGCCCCTCAGAAATCGGCAATTGAAATGTGGTGGTTGAAAATTCTACGAATTTCGTCGTTGTTTGCACTTCTCGTGAGCCATGTGACCGTTGCGCGCGGTAGTTCTCGTAAACTCGGCACCGCAGTTGGGACAGCTCGATTTAGCAGCGGCCCCCGACTTTTCGCGCTGATGACGGAGGAGGTTGCTAAAGGTAGAGAACTGGCGACCGTTGCAGCCGTGCTCCCAGCATTGGGGCTTGGGTCGGCTGTGAACCACTCGTACATGATCGCCCGAGTCCGAACTTCCGACTTTGGGCGAGGGTTGGTGCTGGTGAGATGCGTGGTGCGAGTACATGTGTGGTTGGTCGGATGCCGAGGAGAGAGAATGTGGGCGTCCGCTGTGTAGGTAAGATATTAGTGATTTGATGCAGTAGGTGGTGAGAAGTGAGATTATAGTGCTGATGGATGAGATGGTGGAGATCGGAAAAATCAAGACTTACACATAGCTGTGGATACTTGGTTCGTGGCTGGCTTGTGAATACGACATTGATGTAAATGTGGGCGAGCTGGTGAACTCTGCTGGGCTCATTGTGAATACCGGTCCGTAGATCTCTTGTGGTCCAGAGTCGGGAATTGCAGGTGAGTATGGTGTCAGATATGATGAGCTGCTGAGGGCGGGAGAACCCGAAGGACCCTGTTGTGATGGAAGTGGCCCAGTGGCTAATAGAGGAGATGGTGAGAGGCTATTTGAGTATTCTGGAAGTGTTCGTGGGATAAGATCTGGTGAAGTCCTCGTGGAAACAACGTATGGATTGCTAACTGAACGATCCCTCCTTACACGAGTTTTGGAATCCCGTCGAGCTACGTCCCGTTGACGCTTTAATTCTCTTTGTTCTGGAGTGAGGGATGCGCGAGGTGGGCTGGATGTGAGCGAACGGGCGTACATTGGCATTAGCTTGGGTTCATCATATGCTGATAGCATAGATGGGTTTAGTGGTGGGCTAGGCATCTGGGGCATATATTGCTCTTCCATTTGACCAAAGTCTAGATAATTCGTTAGTATGCTTTTAGAGTGTCTGGCTTCTTGAACTTACTGCTAGGCCAGGTATATGAATTTCTGATGCCAGGCTCGAAGCGGGCATCGTATTGTTGAATGCCAACGGTACTATTAAAAGGTGAGTAGGAGTCATTGTAAAGATCAAGGTGCCTGCCTACCTCATGTTTGCGGGTATTGAATTGGAACGAAGGATCGGTGGATTGCTCAAGGAGCGTGCGGATGGCGAACGCTGTTCCCGAAATGAGAATGAATGCGATGGGTGAAGCCTTAAATGTGGTGTTTGCTGTTGTCCTCCTGTTGCCTCGAGAAAATCCCAGCTGGGGTCTAAATCACTTTCGTCAAAGACGGGAAAAGGACTAAGAGCTCGTGGGATAGGCGATGCTATATGAGTTGTAGAGAATTCTGGTTCTGGTTCGAGGAAGGACTGTGGAGACGCAGAACGGAAGCCAAGTGGTCCAAAAGGTTGTTGGTCTGTGGTAGTGGTAGGGTTGGTAGTGGTGAAGGATGATGCAGTGGAAGAGGCGGGGTTGGTCTCGAATATGTTAAGGCCTTGGAGTTGTAAGGCTGTTGATGACAGGTGACTGCTGGCTCTTGATCTGGACTGACGTGAGTCTTCTGTACTCAGGTCTATATAGAAAGAGTCCATGAAGTAGGTAGGATGAGGGGCTGTGAGTGGTGACGGCGGAACATACAGGAGGATTTTTTAATGAGCTACTCGAAATAGATGAGAGAGTCCTCGGATCGGGAGGATCTCTTATAAAAACGTGGAGAAGTGGTGACAGGGGGGACTTTCCTATGAGAGAAAGTCGGGAGATGAGATGAGTGAGATGAGACCCTTTCTAGACCTTGATGTTTCGATGGGATCCTGAGAGCACAAACTTGTTGATGGTCTCCGCCTCCACTGGCAGCGGGAGCAAGGCTCTAATGTAGCGTCTCCATGACAGGCCCCCTTGACACCTTGGACACCACCCCCCTCTTTGTTCTTCGGCCCCCCCATCTGCCTAACCCCCGTTGCCCCCGTTTCTAGTGAGTGATGCTCGTGAGCTAGAGTTCGGTTGACAGCGTGGAGTAGATGGGACAGGGCTGCCATGCTGCTGCCAGAACAAGTCGCTGGCTATTGGCCGAACCACATCGAGGAGGATGCGAGCCCTGGACGGTTTGGGAGAGCCCCCTGCCCGAAGCGAGCGGGGGGTCATTGGTGTCCTGAGGGCTGCTTGCACTTCCCCTTCACGCTAGGCCTATTCCAGGCCCATGTTGCCCTGGCAGTAGAGAGAGAAGGGGGGCTCTTTCTAATCTCCTAGTGCGACCACAAGGCTTTCTGGCGTACGGACTCTGCCTCGCGCGGCTTTTGCCCTGCTTGTACTACTACCACGGTCGAGCACCGCCGTATCTATCCAGGTATCAGTATGGTATGGCATGGCCGGCAGGGCATGGCAGCTTGTACTTCCGTACCGTGCTGAAGCGTTCAGTGTATTCGAAGTCGAACTCGAACGCTGATTCCAAAAGGGTCTTCCGTTGCACCTACACAGCATACGGCATACAGCACCACCACCACCCCCATCCCCAAACCACGGCCTGCCCTCATCCCACCCAGCGCAGAGATATGGGATTCTTGATGGTTATGCACAGTAGTGACCGCAAAATGGAATCTCTCCATTCCGGATGCGGTTATGACCGTGGGGCAACCCCCACCACGCAACGCACTCTTCGCAGGCACCGAGTGTAGTGACTAGTGAGTGAGTGAAGACCGACAGACATACTGGCCTGGCTTGCCTACTCACCTGCCTCCTACCTAAGTACAGTACTGCTGTTTGGCAGGGGGGCCAGCCTGCGCAATTTTACCATCCATTATTTCTCTGCATTTTTGCTGCATTAGTCTGATGAGTCTCGAGGCGACACCTCCAGTGAGTCGCCCGCGTCTGCGTGGCCTGCAGCTGCCACTCGCTCCCAGAGTTCAGTCTCTCCAGTCCCTGGAATTGCACGTCTGGCCCCCAGTCTCCCCTCAGAAACCGCCAGACACACCCGTCCCCCACCCTGTACGTCCCTGTTGGCCATGCTTCAGCGTCTGGCACCCGGCGCCTCTGCGTCTCTGCCTCTGCCTCTGACAGCTGCATCAGTACATCACTTTGCAGTTGGGGCGCGTTTGGAAAGTCTGCTGCACCATACCCTCTACCAGCACTCCCTCCCACACGGGGGTCAACGAACGGGTCCCACGGACGCTGAGAAATGTAACCATCATGAGATCTGTCATGGAAAAGTTCTGGCCCATGCTGCCTGTCATTCACTGCTCTTTTCGGCATTTACAACTATCGACGGGTCTTGGATACCCTCGTTGACCACGCCGCAAGCACGCGTTTGGCGGTTGAAAAGCGCATACCGGCCGGTACTACCTGCCTACTTACTATTGCCCAGAAGGGAGAAGGGGGGCTCTCTGCTTGTCCCGTATTGTCCGGCTGCATCTTCTTGCCGGTGCCGATGACGATGTTCATTAATTGACGGTCCGGTCTGACGTGGTGGCGATGAAATTCTCTCGAAAGGTCTGAGGAAATCAGGCTCAGGGTGCCATGAGGTAGGCAAGTACATTGCCGCTGAATCGAGACGTTGAGGTGTGAGGTAAGAAGGGGCAATTGCCATTCGTCCTTGGCTGGCGGAGAAAGGAAGGTCATACGGTAGTCTGTCGATGGCGGCCGACTAATTGTCACCAAACCATGAAATTCTGGTATGTATAATCTAAGCTGCAGAGTGCGCTGCGGCGCTCGATGCTCTGGAGTCTGGAGAGCCTCGTGCAAAAAGGCATTTGGCAGCTGGTGGCTAAGCTTCTTCTCAAACACGCTAGTTGACGAACGCTGTGGCAGTGCGGCACAGTTCCCAGTGGGGGAATCATTGTGCAAATGGGCGTCTGGGAGGGGCAGCACGCAGCTCTGGCAGTGGCACCCTCGCTATGCTACCGGTATTCCGTACATACGCCGATTGTTGCTTGTCTTGTACGCAACGGCCGACCCTCTCGAGACTCACGGCGCCATCTCCTTCTAGTCTGCCAGCGCCCCTGTCAGCGAGATTATCGATCATTTCTCCGGCCCCAGATTCAAAGGTCGATTTGGCACAGATGTTGATGCGGCGTGTGGTTCTATGATACCCACCTAGACGAGTGAAGCATCATAGATTTCCCCTCATAAAACTGGACTTTACCCGGTGGTCGAGGGGCAACAACAACGGTCAACTCTTTGCAACCTCCATCATCAAACACCGGGTGCATTGCCAACCTCGAATCCTCAGGTACAGAAATGAGGAAAACGGGAGGAGAGCCAACACGGGTCTGTCTATACCTGTACTCCGTACTCTTCGCACCACGAAATGGGAGCTGCAGTACGGAGTACATCGAGTAAGCACTGCCACGTTTTGTATCCAGTGTAAGATGCAGCAAATAGATCGGATTTGCTGATGAACCGCTCCATGGGCCTAATGGAGGGTCGCATCTGCATGCGGGGCGACTTGGGCAACAAATCCGACAGTTGAGCGGCCAGCTTGCAGTCCCACGGGGGCGGAAAAGGCCCTCATTTCGACCAAACTCTGGAGTTGTTGGTTGTTGGTTGCTGCTCGCTGCTCGCTGCTCGTGCGTGAACTGGGAACCACTGATGTGTACAGGGTAAGCAGCCCCAAAGCAGGAGACAGGCAAGGCAAGAGCTATAGCTTAGATCCATCTATACTCTTGGGAGCTTGGGGAAGCTTGGTGCAAACGTGCCCACGTCCCGAGGACTTGGCTGGCTCGTGCGAGCGAAGAAGAAGCTTTGATCTGAGCTGATCACCAAGCTCCACCAAGCTCGAGTGTTCTTTTCTCGAATGAATGTCGGATGAACGACAGCCCACTACAGTAGTCTACCGTCAACCGCAACCCTCCACCCTGCCATCCCATCAATTGAGTGCCTGCTGGCTTGCCTGATGTGTAGTGGTGTGTACGGGAGGTACTGTATCGCCCTCACCGATCGATCATCCACGCCGCCCAAATACCTCGAAAACCGTCTGGCAGGCCGATAAGATAGATGCGATCACGGCGGGGTGAAATCACGATGGAGATAGTCAGCCAAAGCGGTGCTCAGAAAGGAAAGGTGGAAATCTCGTGCTGCGGATCGTCTGGCCCTTGCATCAATTCGAAACGAACAGCGGCTTGTGGATCTCCAGAACGAGCTCCCCTGTCATGCGGTGGTCCATGTTCCTCGCTGCCCCTGTCGCTGGAGACCGTGGACCGTGGAGAAGACCAGGTCCATTAAGCGCGTTGGTCGATGCACTGATGGCGGCATCGAAGAGAGGGGTTCAGGGGTTCGAAGCGACGGCCAGTTGAAAGACGCATCTCCTCGCTTGTCGTATTCCAACAACTTTCCTCGACGATTCTGGGTAGTACATGTAGGTGCGAGGATATACTGCAATTGAAGTTCTTTTCGTTTCAAACGAAGCACCAGAAGCACGGCCGTATCAAAGATGCAAAGATTCGCCGTCGTCGTTATCTTCTGCATTTGGCTGCTGGAGAAAGAAGCAAATTTCGTCGTCTCGCTTCTGCCACCGGTGTCCAGCTTACCATACGTACCCCAGGAGGCTGACATGTTGCCACAGCGTTTGAAATGATTACATCCGCTAGCCGAGATAATGCTACTCTTCGCGGCATTTGGGAGCATGTGGAATCGGCTCGCAAATTCGCCAGTTAGAAAGCTAACCAGAGTACCAAGGCTGTTTATTCCTCGGTACCTTCGCAGGATAGGTACAGAGATACGAATGCAATGTACCTTTAAATGATTGCTAAATAAAGTCGATTCCTTTGGAATCAACCAATCCCTCGAATGATATACTTTTTACGTAGAACCGTTCAGCCTCTGATGCATGTTTCTCAGACCTCAGGTGTTTCTGAGAAACAAACTTCCAACAACTGTCCAACAGATGAGGCCCCAATGCTGATACCATCGAATGTGTCAGCGAGCATGGCGATTATGTGTTGCATAAGCGTACTTGTACACCAGTCGTACACAGCGCTGATATTTGACCGAGGACGGCGTCTACCTGACCAGTCAGACGACTCCACAATTCGCTAAAAACCGGTGCGCTATCCGCCCACTGCGCTTAGTCTGACATCTCCTCTTCGCCCGTCCAACCAAGATAGAGTTTTGGCACAGCTGCCAAATATAGACGAAGCTAACCTGATCTGGCAGCTCTCGGGATCATTAGAATTTGACAGCCGCCTTTCCTCGGCAACGCACCGTCTTGGTCTTGGTCATGGAATGGTGTGCAGCATCTCCTGATTACGATAAACGCATCCTTCACCATGTGCATCATCAAAAACGTCCTCTTTCCCTCTGGCCGATTCTCCTTTAGCCTCGCTAGCAGATAATCACGCGTTGTGATTATATCCGGAAGTCGTGGCGTGTAGGACATTAGTACTCATTACAACCCTCTTCTCCCGGGCTACGCAATTGCTTACTAGAACGATAAACACCAACTAGCGCACGCCATCTCGTTGATTTACAAAGCCCCATTGAAACGCTGACATACCATTAGCAGTGAGAAAAAACGAGCACCTCATCAAACGTTCCCACGCGAAGACAGGTAATGAAATGTAGTAGGTACGAGGTAAACTAGTATATTTAGCATACGGCTATTAGCAGCGCGGTACGAAAATTCTGGTGGGGAAAGTGCTAGCAACGTACCTCTACCTCCTCTTCAATTTCTCGATACGGAAAGAGTTATTATTAACCTCTGTATAACGAAATGATCTCCATCGCTCGCCATGTGTCGAGGGATGCAGAACCCACATTCATTTCCTCATTCATATGATGATTCACGCGCAAATCTAATGACATAGACATGGAAATGGTAAGTGTAGCGTGGCGTATTGCTGTTCCCCCAGCTCCTTCGCAAGCACCAGAGACCCCAAAAACAGCAGCAGTGGGTGTTTCAGCATGTGGTACCATTCCAGTCCGTACCTGCATCTGGAAGAATCCCTAACGGGTATCGGTCGAACCCGATCTCCCGTCTTTTATGGGGGGGAGGATGGATGCCGTGCCCGTGGTGTGCAGCCCCATGAACTCAATTCGACTCGAGCACATCGGTGGCGCGCGAAATCTGGCTGACTGATGTAACACTGCCGAGGCTACCACAAAACGGAACGAGCTGTTGCCTTCCCTTTCTGGTCTTCGTCAATGCTCGTCCAACAGCATGAGGCTCGATATCATGATGGGATGGAGACGCAAGGCTGTGCTGTGCGGCGAAGAACTCAGGAGCCAGTTTCAAGTTTGATCGTTGCAAGGGTACCCGTGGAGAAACCAGGGTGCCCGCTCGATCTACCCAATTCCCCATCATTAATCCCTTGGCGTGCTGAGCCATGATCAAAAAAGCATACAGAACTCTGGGCGTGCGACTTCGAGGTGCCATTCTCCAACTGCTTCGTATCCGTTGATTTGCTGGGCTGTCTGCGTTTCATGTGGATAACGACCAGAGAAAACTTTCCGATTCCTTCAAACAACCGTCAAACCAAGTTGGCCTAATCAATAGGATCTTCACGAGGGTTGCCGGGGTTGTTGTTTGGCAGCTTTCCTCTCCTGCTTGCTAAAGAGAGAGGTATCCCGGGTAGTAGATTTCGGAGGCCCTTGATCGAGACAAAAATCGACTTTGCCAAACTGTTTCATCTGAAGTCGCTGCGACGATCGTTGCTAAGCTGAATGCATTTGTGATATTGACTTCAAGCTCTTCGCAAGGTAAACAACTATGTTAAGCCTGTTTCAGATGTTCCGCTCGCTCGCTTCGTTCTCTCATAGGCTTGAGAGAATGAACAAATAGTGAAGAGGAAGGAGAGGCGGGGGAGAGGTACGATGACTCAGCGAAGTGATTTCATGGTAGTGAATATTTGAATTGATCCTCTCGACCGGCACATGGCAACTGGCCACGGCCATGGTGTTTCTACAGATGATTGTCGCGGCCGACATCATCATAATGGTGCATTCGAGCGAGCGTACTCGACAACTTTGCCAAGGAGCCAAATGCCTGCCTATAAAAACAGCCTGACTTATTTCTTGAAACATAATATAATTTGGGGACTTCCAAGTCACTTGACTTGTCCACCATTGAGGCAAAAGCGTTGTCAGGGAACATTCATGGGCCTTGACAATCGTATGTACAATAACAGAAGGAAATCTAAGGAAATCTAAACGCCAATGTGATATAAGCAATGTGTGTGTAGGCTTGTTTGGCAGAAGTCCCACCAGCCCTGTACAATAATCAACACAGTAGATCCCAAGAGCAAGAGGATATGTCCAAATAGAAACAGGCCTGTTGGTATCACAAATATTCGGCGGTTTTCCACATTCGCCCAGAAGATAATCTCCTGCTAAAACTCCCGCTATAAGTTCCGCCCATCACGCCTTTTTGATGCAATTGGCAATGCATCATCCGGTTTCCCAATGCGCTTCAATAACTCCAAAAAATGTTAGTAAAGCGTTCCAGAGGTTTCCACCTCGCCGCCTTCTCTTCTGCCAAGTGTGCAAAAGAAGTAGTATTATCTCGTTGAGTGTATTTATCAACCCGAAGCCCAGGCATTTGATGATAGTTTCTTTTTTGCATAAACTGAATCCTTATATTTTACCATGTCGGGCCTTGAATATTGTAACCTTGTCGTCGTACCAGAGAATATCCCTAAGGCGAAGTCGAATACTTGCATGTTCGTCGTCAGAATCATCCAAAGAATCCGTATCTGAAAAATCATGATCAGACATCTCTGATTCTGTCTCGTCGGGGTCAAGGGGCGCGATTGCTGTTCCATTATCGTCTTCTTCATCTTCCTCGTCTTCGTCATCGGTTGCCTCTTCCTCTTCCTCTTCCTCGTCGTCTTCCATCACCATGATTCCACCATATCCACCATGCGAATGTTCACCTGCAGAGCCAAGTGTCTCATCGCGAACACGAGTCTCCACGATCTCGAAGCACTTGTGAGCGATGCCCATGTAAGACAACTTGACCTCCGGTCGCAACACTATCACATCAACAATTTGCATAGCCAGTTCACGAGGATCAAATGCGTTGGTGATGTGGTCGGCAATATAAGGAATATTTATGCAGCGCAAAAGGGGTATCTGGGGTAACCTTTGCAGAAAGTGATGCTATTGAAGTTAATATGTTGTTAATATAATTTGCGCGTAGAGAAGTATTTTGACATACCCAGTCTTTATATTCAATAGCCATGCTCAACTCTCGAAGACTAGACATCTTTCCGCTGGTGATAAAATTGAGAATTTCGCGATTTACCATCCAAGTTCGATATCTTGAGCTTTCGGACGATGAACTTGCGCCTCGGGGGATTTTATCTGAACTGTCAATGATCACTTTTTGGAGACTTTCGCGATGTCTTCTTAACGGGCCCCTATAAATGGCATCCTGTGAAATCGGAATGTTAGTTGAATATCCCAACTTTCATTCCCTTTAAAATATCTTACGATTGTAGTACTTGGGCTGTTGCTGGCCCTCTTGCGATCTTGCAGGAACAGACTCTCCAAAGTATTTGGTGCTAAAGTCTCCTTTAGGAATGATATAAGAGAGGGTGACGCCGCATCAGTATGGACCTTCTTAAGGTTCATGTGATATTGTAATACAACACCCGGTTTATATTTTGAGGCATGCCCGATTGGTGAGGGCTGAAAGTGTTTTCGCAACATAACCCATAGCTGATTGTGCTGGGGGCAATCGAGTAACGTCAAGTTTGTAAGAACAGACCAGTCGAACCCCATTTGCATTGCGGTTACGGATAAAGGGACGCGTTCAAGCTCTAAGGTTTGTAACCTCAGCTTTCCATCTAGCCTCTTTGTTTCAGTCGAGGAGTTGTCGTTGAAAGAATATGATTGCTTCCGAGCGTGGGACTGTGTCCGTCTCAAAGGCGGATCTGCAATGATATCTGGATGGGAAGGTTCATGACTCTGTTCACCTGGAACCGAATTGAGACCATGAGCCGAAATTAATACATTGAGGGAGTCCATGTCAGACTGTACAAGATCCTGAAACGGGCCAGTCAAGTTAGGTTGCATAACAGGGGTTGTGTTGTAGTTTGTTGGCAAAGATCCACCGTCGATATTGAAGATAACATTCGGAGGTAGTACCAATTCTTCGCCGCCTACTGCCGTCTCTTTTTCTTCCCAGGATCCTTCCTGATAAGTACCGTCTGATGCTTGCGAAACCTGTGTCTCCAAGCCTTCACGGTTCTGGACGCCAATTGGAAATGGCACTTGTGCTTCAACAT
This sequence comes from Hymenotorrendiella dingleyae, assembly GCA_003988905.1. NCBI lineage: Eukaryota > Fungi > Ascomycota > Leotiomycetes > Helotiales > Helotiaceae > Hymenotorrendiella > Hymenotorrendiella dingleyae. The sequence goes on from QYAP01000268.1 coordinate 39,823, forward strand.
TCTGGATTTCCGTCGGTACTGCAGTGGAAGAGGCCATAGATACACCCCAGCCATTACGCTCGGGCTTCGCAGCTTCCTGCTTCTGTCGAATGTCGACGATGCGCCCAAGAAGGACACCCAAGACGCCACCCAATCGCCTCTCCCCAATTGTGCTTGCCCCCGTCCATCGGGCGTTATGATCAACCTGATGTAAATCTGGTCCATCCCACGCTATAGCAAAATCCCTGGTGACAGCTTTGGCAGAAATTCCAACTCGAAGTTCACGCAAGCGGTCTTGAGATCTTTCAATCAGCACACTCATCTCGTCGAGATAGTCTAGCTCATCAATGTCAAGTACCGTTAAACTCCTCACAGGGGGTATAACGCTGAATGTTGGGTGCTCAATAAGGCTCTGGTCATATGTGCGGGGAATTGTGATAATTGGAAAAACCCCAGGTGAAATAGTCCAGCCGACGGAAGTAAATGCGCTGCCATTCAGCAGATTTGGTGTTTGGATTGATGGTTGGCCACCCGGGTTCACACCTCCCACAATATCATTTGGCAGAGAGTTGTCATGCCATCTCACCCATACGCGATCAAGCCGACATTCTGGACTTCGACTTTGTAAAGACGATAAAGCCAGCCAAATATCTCTGAGAACCCCGGTTGGCATATCCCACATGAAGGACTCTAAATTGACCATTCTTGCAACCGCTAGAGCCACCAGCGTCCCAAGCAGTTTCCCGCTTTCTCTCGTAATCAGATATTCCTGTACCCATTCGAATGGCCCATTTCCAATGGAGAAATTTCTTGTGAATTGCGGGTAGGAATTGCCCAATCTTCTATGACCATTGCCAGGACCTGACCGCAGCTCGTGGCTACAATCCGCAGAACTGACAGTGCCACATTTTGTACAAGTAAAGGATTCTCTCGTCAATGTGTTACCCATACACAATGTCGCGAGACCATATGTGAGCGCATCCACGCCAGCCCTGGAATCATTGCTGGTATGGGCATCAGGCCACACGATATCAAATTTCGAATATATGAGAGGAATGGCGAGATTATGAAGGGCAGAATGTGTAAGTGCCAGGGCAGTTAAATCATTAGTGTGGGTTACCTATGGCAGTCAGACATGGAACGAAAATGTTACTCGCGAACTCTGCCCACCTGTCTGACTATTTCCTTTAATACATCCATGGGTAGGTCTAGAAGGCGAAGCGGTCCTTTCCTTTTGGCAACAGCCGTCCATTCCTGCTCCTTTTCCTTCAGCAGACTCGATATTTTAGTTTTTGCGTCAATGCCAATATTCGAGGACTTCTCCACCCCTTCTGCGTCCTGGGCCGATATATGTTCGCCGTTTGATTTCATGTCGCTCAACGGCTGCGAAGATGCCGACGTTTTCGGCATCGCGACAAGTTGGTCGTCCGGCTGTGACGCGGTATCGCTGAGGATAAGGTCTGGGCTGGGAAGGTTTGCAGCCATTATTTCTCGTAATGCTGCGAGAAGACGAGCTGTGTTTCGGCTGTTGGTGTTGTGGTTGAGCTTGTGCTTTCACTCTGCGTCGGCCCAAGCTGCTGAAGCATACCGACTGTATTTCTGCGAGAGGGAGACCGTGGAATAGAAAAGTTGCAGGATGCGGGAGGGGGGAAAGGGAAATTAAAGTAGAAGATGCGAAAGAGAGACGACGCCGCGCGTGCTCAGACGAAACGAGTGGAGTGCTCAGTCCTAAAAAGCTGGCGTAGACAGCAGTTGGCGACAACTAATAAGTGATGTTGTTGTCGGTTGTCAACCGGTCCCTTCAAGCCGACCCTTGAGGCCCAAAATGGCCATTGCGGGCTCGTGCGTATATCACGTGTAGGACCCTGGCAGAGGAGGTCGAGAGCTCAACCGAGCTCAGATGATTTGGGGGAACAACATACCTAGGTACCGCAACTATCTTCTCTGCTACTCCTCCGGAGGCCACTGCCATGGAGGCCCTCTTCACTGGGCTCTAATGAGATCCTCGTTAAGTAGAAAACATCTTCAGTCTTTCCTCGAGCGCAGCGAGCCACGGGGGTTTGGGGGCTTGCCCCCATGCGGAGCGTGGAGGCGGAGGCGCTCAGCCTTTAAATGATTCCTTTTAAATGGCCGGCACGTGGCATTTCAAGTCACACAGTCCTTCTGCCGGTAACGCTCATGTGCAACTCCAGATTAACAGGCTCATACATATGTTCCGTGGTTTTCAAATGCTGGCAATGGGTGTGAAGTAGGGAGGTCGAAATGGTTGGAGAAACAAGCTGGTAATTTCAGGATACGGATACTTCGTACCAATATTCCTTTGATTAGGCAAACGCATTGCCTTGGATTACCAGACAAGCCTTCAAGAATTGGCTTCCCTCATCGGTGGGGAATAAGACCAATGAAAGGGCATTTCCAAGCTTCTAGTCTCACGCTTTCATGAAGTGGCGTTTTCAAGTGGAACTAAGGTCTCAATATATGAATGATCTCAATTGCTTCTCCTGGCCGTTTAGAGGAATAAAACGGTGTGATAACCTGATTACGATGACATGTAAGTTGTAATTAAGTCCTGATACAATTTCTCATTTCTAGCTTCCTAGTCGATTTTTATTTCGATTTCCCCCTTTCATACTCGGCTGACGAAAAACACTTCAGCCGGGCACGGGCCATATTTAATACTTAGGCGTTCCAGGGAAGAACCTGCTTAAGTAAAGACTTCTACAAAGAGAAAAACATGGAAAAGTACTTACTCTGAAACTCTTCGACTTCATCTATAGTGAAATTCAGCCTTCAAAGTTGCACTACGGTATTAATTACCACAAAAGCATCTGCTTAATTAGGTACGTTCAATGGCAATTAATGTTTACATGGTTTCCAAGGCCATGCATCCCTACTTAAGTATCCTACTACGTCACGCATACGAGGGGGAAACCACCCATTCAAGACCACAAAACAGCTTTCTCGTGGTGAATAAGTGAACCTCAGGAAATATATTATTCACTCTTACTATGAATCATTGATTCTCCAAGCTCAAGCACTAAAGAAGTCGTTCCGAGCCCGCAAAAGGCTGATCGTGCCCAAAGTGGAGCAATTAATCTGTATTCAACCCCCTGTTTTGGTCTGCCAGGTCAATGCGCGTGCCACCAAGCCGCGAAAGGTATTCATCACAATCCTCGTCCAGAGAAGACGACTCCATTCCATGCCCACAGCATCCTCTGTGCTCGATAGATATCTCGCGAATCTACCGCTGCACGGGCAGAAAGACAAGAAGAACTTGCCGGAATTCATTGCTTTCTCGCACTCGCACTCATCGTTCGCGCTTGGCTCGAAGCACATCGACATCCCACATCCCGTATTCAGGTCTGACGAATCTCGAGAGCCGCACCCCGCCAAACGAAACGGAACGACCGTCCCATGGGATACGACGAGTCTCGATGTCCCACGAATTTCACTCCTCAAACCACCACAATATGTCGACCGCCTCGCGCACCAAGCCTAACCGGCGCATCAGCAGCATCCAAGGCAGGGAGCGCGGAGCCCTGGCTCGAGCCTCCTCACGATCGCGAACCAAAGCCCCTAGCTACAACGATGCATATACATTCGCCCTTCGGGTGGCATACCTTCACCATCTCCTCCAACCTCGAGCGAAGAGGAAGCAATTTATACCCGCACCGAAACCACTGACGGTGAGAAAAACTGCCATGGTGAAAGAAGCTATGGCCGAGTTCGCCGAACTTTCAAGGACGTCGAAGGATACCAAGGTCAAATTTCCCCATGGCTTCATGGCACCGCTGGAAAAACGGATATCAGCAGTTTTGATGGGACAGGAAAGGTTACCAGGTTTCAACGACGCTGCGGTAAAACGCACCTTTGCGGAGGCATACACCGCATTTTCAGAGCCAAACTTTCAGAAACGAATGAATAAGGAACGGCGTGCAGAAGATCTGGTCCTCATATTTTATTCCAGCGCAACCAAGGCGCAACAAAAAGGCAAAGCCCCCGAAGACGATGCCTGGAAGCTTCTGGTCGATCGTCATGTTGCTCTATTCGTAAGATTGATCAGTAACACCCTTAAAGACAACGGCAATGATAAAGATCGACCCCAGCTTATGAGCCAGTTGGCAACCTTGGAGAAGAAGCTTTTGACAAATGATCAAGACTTATTTGTTGAGAAAGGAGCTGCATCAGGGGGCACGACAATTGAAGTGGTAGCCCCTCTGAGCACGGATGTCAAAGATATGGCTATGGTTCAGACTGTGGCCAAGATTTTTGGTCTACGAACCTCGCAACTTCAATCGGATATTGATGCCAACAAAAACATATGGACGGAGGAAGCAGCACTTACCGACTTGAAAGCTTATCAGCATTGCCTTGACTCTAATACCAAGCGAACCCTGAGGAGTGATGATTTTGATCTAGATGAAGGGTATCAAATGTGGAGAAAAGCAGAAGTACCAGACCTATCTCACATGATGGCTGAAATACTACAAGCCAAACCAGAACTGGTAAAATCCGCAAAGGGGGCGAATAAATCACTTCCACCCATCCACACCGCTTCGTCATCCGCTGCAGAACAAGCATATTCCGAGTTGTCAAAGACTATATCAAGTCCGGTGGAATTATCTAGCTCGCTGTACGCCTTTGATCAGCCTGTTGATATGAGTAGTCTTTCTCTTCAAGAAGATGAACCTAGCAAACTTTTCCTCGAGGAGTCCACATACACATTCATACCCCCTGAACCAAGATCTTTCTACAGAGCAATCTTGTCACACGCCATGACATTCGACCAGCTTCATGCTCCACAATCGGCGGAAGGAGGTGCAACTGCTCCACTCTCCAAGGCATCTCTAGAACTCATTTCAGAGCTTTGCCTTCGCTGGCGTATCCCGCAATTCACTCGACTAGTTGTGTTTCTAGATGTCGGAGCCCAAAAGTTCTTGGACCAAGAAATTGGGCTGGAGGAATTGGATGCTGCTTTCGAGTACGTGAAATTGCCTCCACCCGAACCTAAGCGCTCTCATCTACCACATCAACAACCCCTTGGATTGTTATCTATTGAGCAGAAATATTGGACAGTTCAAGACTTTGCAACATACCGTCAAATTCTTTCGAACTTGCACGATGGCCTTCTTAGAGACCTTTACGATTTGCTACAGCATTGCTACGACGCAAAACCTCCATCTCCCGGTGCAGTTTTGCTCATATTAGAAAGTCACATCTATGAGGATCCTTCGTTCTCTCAAGATGAGTCCGAAAAAGAATCTTACGTGAGTCAGCTTGAAGAAGGCTTGCGTTCCAAGGCTGCTGCAGTATACAGAGATTACCTTGAGGACAAGGTTCCCCAAAATCAGGAAGCTTGGGAATTCTCCCACGTCGTAGAACTTGGCAAAGCTGTTGTAAAACTTTGCGAAAGAATCCAGAAAAGGTACCGAAAAAATCCGGAAATCATGGGTGTAAATCCATTAACTATTCTTGTCGAAACAATGTTTCCGAGCTTTGAGAATGACGCACACGATCTGATCCAGCGGATCCTTGATGTAGCTCAATCAATGGATAAAGAATTGGACGTCGAAGATGGGTTTCAATTATATAGCGAACTGGTGGAAATTCGCCAAATTCATCAAGCCGCTCTCCCCGACAAACCTTTTGCATTTGTCATCGAGGATGTTCTAGCAGATTTTGTTTGGAGATGGATCCGTATCACTGATAATAAGATCCTTGAGATTGTGGAGAATTCTATCAAGGAAGATCCATTTCAAGTTAGATCAGATCATCCTGGGAATGAGGTCATGGATGAAGACCGGCATAGTTCTTCTGTTGTTGACATCTTTTCAATGTTCAATCAAACTGCGGATCGGATTTTCAAACTAGAGTGGGACAACGATGTCCATTACGCAAAGTTTATGACCGCCTTGTCGAAGTCGTTTGGTATTGCTCTCTCTCGGTACTGCGAGGTTCTCGATCAGAAATTCCTCAAGGAGATGGACAGACTTTCCCCCGCTCAAGAAGCTGCTGCTGCTCAAACGAAGCAAGAAAAGTGGATGCAGCTCGCAAAAGATGCTTGGAATAACAAGGAGAAAGTCGAGCCTTTCCAATTCTATCCCGAGGTAATTATGCACAGCTATAGAAATCGGTATAAGCTAACTTTCCGTAGTCTTTTGTAAAGCTAAATAACATCGAGTATGGAATTCAACAGCTCGATGCTCTCGAGAAGCGAATGAATGTTGATGCATGTGCGGAGGTTCTAGCGAGAGTCGCACCTCCACAAGAAAAGAAGCGACGTCCCTCCAAGTATGTTTTCACGATTAAAATCGTAGAAGCCGAAGAGCTCAAGGCTTGTGATCCCAACGGAACTAGCGACCCTTACGTGGTGCTCGGCGACGAGTATCAAAAACGATTGGCTAAGACTAGAGTTGTCATGAGAAATCTCAACCCCCGGTGGGATGAGTCGGTTGATATTACCGTGCCTGGTGCTATCATGATTATTGCGACCGTGTGGGACTGGGATACATTTGGAGACCACGACTACGTCGGAAGGACAAATCTAAAACTGGACCCTGCACACTTTAGTGATTACCTACCCCGAGAATACTGGCTAAACCTGGACACTCAAGGCAGGTTGCTGTTGCGAGTTAGTATGGAAGGAGAACGCGACGATATCCAATTCTATTTTGGCAAGGCTTTCCGCCTGTTGAAAAGAACAGAAAGAGATATGACGCGAATGATCACTGACAAGGTAAGTTTTCTCAACGCAATTCAAGCGTGTCGCTAATCCGTTTCAAGCTCTCTCAATATATCAATACCTCACTTTCCCAAGAAGCGCTGAAGCAGTTGCTGTCCAAAGGTGGAATTTCAGTAGCAGCAGTGACAAGTTTATGGAAGAATCGACAATCACTAATGCCCACAGCCGTCACACCTGCCGACGTTTCAGCTGCGCTCGACCCACTGTTCACGTACTTCAATGAGAATTTCCAGATCATGAAGCAAACATTAACAGATGCATCCATGGTCATGGTTATGACTAGGCTGTGGAAAGAAGTGTTACTCGCGATCGAGGGATTATTGGTTCCGCCCCTTTCAGACAAACCATCGATTCAGAGACCCTTGACCCAGCAGGAGATGGATATTGCTTTCAAGTGGCTTGAACTTTTGTTCGAATTTTTCCATGCTCGAGATGAGCAGACTGGCGAAGTCTTAGGCGTTCCCGCCGACGTCTTGAAGTCGCCCAAATATCACGAACTGCAAACGCTCAACTTTTTTTACTTTGATACAACTGATAACCTCATTCGCACATCTGAACGTATGGCATCGGCAACTGCACAGCGTGCACAGGCTCAACGAAATCGCCTTTCAGCGCCAGCTAGTCTCGGCGCGTCATTTGGTGGTTTGATGGGAGGAACGACGTCTATGAAAAGAGCAAAGAGCATCATGATGAGCCGCAATCTAGGCACAATGAAAAAAGCGAAGGAAGAAAAACGCAAGGAGGCACAGGCCGATCCAAGCGATGATATGATACTACGAATTTTGAGAATGCGTCCCGAGGCGGCACCGTACATCAGAGACCGAAGTAGGCAGAAAGAACGATTGGCTGCGGCTGCAGCTGCCCAGTCTATTGTGTCTCAAAGTCTCGCCCAAGGTGGTCCACGATTTGGCGCAAATAACCTACCTCGACGATAAGTCGCGTCAATAGTGGCTTATGTTGGTGCTAGCGTCGTTACAATGTGTGTTGGGTCGGATTGGGCAGGCGTCTGGGGCTACGTACGGGGATCGGGTGCTGTTGCTTTTTTGTGATTTCTTCTCTTTTGCAGCTGGGCGTAAGAGGAGATACCACTGTGTTAATGAATGAGCCCACCTAATGAATACATATGAGATGCCCCCCCCTTTTTTTTTGGCTCCTTCCGAATCTCTATCGTATGGTTTGTGAATGGATGGCGGGGTTTTGTATGTAAGCGAATATTTATCTTAATAAATTTATTTATGAGACGTAAATTACCCTCCCTTTCTTGACTTTATATGGCTTTCAACTGAGGGCGGAGTGTGACTTGGATCTATGCAGTTTTTCTTTGAAAATGAGCTTCTCGGTCCCTTTATTCACCCGAGCTTCAAACCTGCAAATGTGATTCGAGATTTCTTTGCTGCATGGCTCTACTTTCCTCCTTGACCTCTTATCACAAAACTCAACTCAGTGCCCATCCAGTTGTCTTCTCACATCTAGCTTACCCGGTTACCCATCTAACAGGGTAAGCTACCGAGAATAACACCTTTACAACATTTTTCGAGGAAGGGTTAACTTGTATTTCTCACCCCGCTATAAGCCCTAGAGTTGTAGTATCTCCTTTATATATTAAATTTAAGTGCTAGAACCTAGATCGGATATATATATATATATAATTTTAAATTATAATAAATTTAACGTTAAATAAATCTTTTAAAGATATTAATTTTATTGATTTTATTTAATTATAAAATTAGGAATCTTTTAATATTTAATAATTATTTAAAAGAATTTAATAGAAATATAATTAATATATTCTATTTATTTTCAAGAAAAGAAGTAAATTATTTATTAATTATATTATTATAAATAAGTTTCTTTAAAAGTTTAAAATAATAATTTATACGAATAAATAATGATTAAATATTTTCTATAAACTTATAAAAATAGCGAATATAATTATATTAAAAATAGATTTTTTTTTTAATAAAAAAAAGAATAATAAAAGAATTAATTAAAAGGGTTATAAATATCTTTTAAATAAAGCTTTTATTAAAGGTAAAAAGGGTTATATTTATATTAATTAATATATAAACTCCATTTATAATTATTATAACTTTTATTATAATTAATAAAGATTTAATATATTTAAATATAAAAAGAAAATAGAACTTTTAAATAAGAATATTAATATAAAAAAGATTAATAAAAAAAGCTAAACTTATAATATAAGATTATATAATAATAATATAAATATAAATTTTTTATAATTTTCTTTTTTAAATAATAATATTTAATTTATTTTTATTTAATTAAATATTAAAAAAAAGGATTAAAAATTTTTTATTATAATTATAATATAAATTTATCTATAAAGATTAGAATTATATATATTATAGAAAATTTTATATAATAGAATTAAAAATTTAAAACTTACATATTTAAAAAGTATTATAATTATATAAATAGAATAATCTATTAAATTAATTTTTTTAAAAATCTAAAATCTTTTATTTTAAGATATTAATAAAATTATTCTTATAAAAATATTATACATTAAGAATATTATAATCTTAGAAATATAATTCTTATATATAATATAAAGGGTTTTAATTTTATTTATAAGTTTATTAGAAAGTAATTAAATTCTAATTATTAAGAAAATAATATAAAAGGAAATTAAAGCTTAAATAAAATAATATTTTATAAATTATAAACCTTTAATAAAGGATATTAAACTAAAAAATAATATATTTATATAAATTATTACTTTTAAGAAATTAATAAAAGCGTTTAAAAATTTTAATATTAATTATTTTATTAGATTAATTATTAAAAATATATTAATTATATTTTATAACCCGAATTATTAAAATTATTATAATTTAAAATTCTATTATAAAACATTTAAATATTCGAATTATAATATAATTTAAAAAGAATATAAAAGATATTTTATAATTTATAAAATTCGATTTTAATATATAAATTATAATAGCCCTTATAAAATAATTATTATCGAATATTCTTTAAAATTATATTATATTAATAATTAATTAATTAAATTTTCTAAAAAAGATATTAAAATTATTAATAAAAAAAGAAAAAAAATATAACGTGGTTGTACACCGAGCCGATCAGGACACCGAGCCGATCAGGACACCGAGCCGATCACTTTTCTACTACCCCACCACCCTAAAATATAATA
>QYAP01000269.1:0-16344 GCA_003988905.1 Hymenotorrendiella dingleyae
AGATCAGACGTTTTAGGACTTAAAATGAGCTCTTTTTCGGTCCGAAAGAGAGCTCGTATTCGATATATTCCTTTTATATAAACTGGCCTTATGCCCTTAGACCTAGAAATCAGACATCCAAATAAACCAATTCTTACATTTCTTAAATGATTTTATTATATTATTTTTTAACGAAATCTTTATTTCTTAAAATTAATATAATTATATTTAATATAAGATCTTAAAAAATAATAATGAATTTTAAATATAATTTAAAATATTTTAAAATTCTTTCTTTAAAAAGGGTTTTAAAGCGTTTTTTATAAAGTATAAAAGGGCTAAATTATTTAGTATAATTATCTATTATTAAAAAGTAAATAAGTTCTTTTCTTTTTATTAATAAGTTAATCCGAATTAATATTATAAATATTTTCTTTTTTAATTTAAGGTTTATTAAAGTAAGATATAATTGGATATTAAGAGCCTTAATATTAATTCTTTAATAAATATTTATAATATATATAATAATTTAATTAACTTTTTATTTATTATTTTAATATTTTAATATTAGATCGAAAAGTAATAGAATAAAATAGAAAGAATTATCGATTAATAGAATCTTTTAATTATTTTTATATCGAAACCTTAAATAGATTTATTTATTAATATAAAAACTCTTAGATTATAATATGATTTCTTTTCGATTTCGATTAAATAAGGATAAAAAATGAATTATTTAAATAGATCGAATTATAAATTATAAATATTATTAGTTACGCGATTATTTAATATTAATAAGATTTTTCTTCTTATAAATATTCTATATATATTATTTAACCCTTATAAAACTTTATTAAAACTAAATTAAATTATTCGAAAAACTTATTAAAAATTATTTTAAAATTAAATTTCATAAATATATAAGTTTTATTACTTTATAATATTATTCTATTAAAATAGAAATAAATGTTTTAAGATTAAAGAAATAAGAAAAAAGGAAAAAAAAACTATTTATATACTAAGATTCTTCTTATAAGAGGGTTCTATTATCTTAAAAAATATTTTTTTTTAATATAATATAATATCCTATTATTAGGTTTAAGAAAATTATCCGCGAAATTAAGGTTATTCTTAACCTTTATTCTAATTATATTAATCTATTCTAATCGTATTAACCTATTTTAATTAAATAGATAAAATTACTTAATAATTTATAATTACTTATAAGTTAATTAGATTAAGAAAAATAGAATAAATAAATAAATAAATAAATAAATAAAAGAATAGAATAAATAAAAGAATAAAAGAATAATTAAATAAATAGATAAAAGATTAATTAAATAAATGAATAATTAAATAAATAAATAAAAAAATAGAATAAATAAATAAATAGATAAAAGATTAATTATATAAATAAATGATTAAATAAATAAATAAAGTAATAATTAAATAGAAGAATAAAAGAATAAATAAATAAAAGAATAATTAAATAGAAGAATAGAAGAATAAAAGAATAAATAAATAATCGAATAAATAAATAGAAGAATAATTAAATAGAATTAATTATTTAATAATATAATTATTTTTTCATTTATTTAATCATTTAAAAGAAAGGAATAATTAAATAAAAGAATAATTAGATAAAAGAATAATTAGATAAAAGAACAATTAAATAAAAGAACAATTAAATAAAAGAATAATTAAATAAAAGAATAATTAAATAAAAGAATAAATAAATGAATAAATAAATGGAAATACGGAAGTATTATAGAAATCCGAATAAAAAGAAGATAATTAGAATAAAGATTAAGAAGAACAAATAAGAGAAAGATATAAGAAATTGATTATTCTGTTTTTATACTAATAGATTAGGAAATTTTCATATTAATAGATTAGGAAATTACTTTTCAGATATAGGCTTATACCGGCGCTATTATATCATTTAATTTTAAGTATTTCGTTTTCTTAAATATATTATATTTTATAAAAAACTAAAATCACTTAAATATTATATCAAAATATTCCTTCAGAATTCTCTATTTAAATCAATATTATAATATATGGTTGTTTTTAAATATTATATTAAAGACAAGTAATAGTGATGCCCGCGAGGTAAAAGCGGGGACCAAAAAGTCACGTTTCTCAAACAGTCGCGCAACCAACAATATCTTATGTCGGTGATGTTAGCAACGTTGGATTGGGCTTCGGGAGAGGAGGCCCATCTAGAAGCGCCCAAGCCACCACTTGTTAGCAAATTTGGAGACATGATGCCGACCCTGTTTTTCTTTTTCTTTTCGTGATCTTTGGAGTGTTTGATATGTTGTTGTGTATTAATGAGGGCGAGAAACACCAGGTGTTGGTTGATCAAGCAAAGCGGTTGAAAAGATTTGTTACAATTGAGGTATGCGGGCCTTCATAAATGCTCAAGCCCCGCTGTTTGGCTTCTCGCCACTTCTAGTGAATCTCACTGATTCTTCTGTCCTAAACGAAGTGAATCGCTAATGGAGAATACTATCAACCACTCATCATCAAGTTTATCATTGAGTGAATGACCCAGCACACGAAGTTGGCTTAAATTACCTATTCACTACTGCAACACATCTTTCGCAATGTAAGTAAGTTCTACAATAAGGTATTCACGGCGTCTGTGAATACCTTCCGTGAATACCTTAGAGATCTATTGTCGCAGTAACATGCCAAGATATAGAAAGGAAGATCTACATTTCGTTTATTTTAGAGGAGCGTTCTATTTCACAGAAGCATTTTTATTGGGAGTTTGGGAGAGAGAGATGGAATGGGATCTATTCTGGCCATAAATTGTACGGAATGTTATAAAACTACCCCTTAAAATCGAAACCCTTACAAAACTACCCCCTTAAAGATTTAAATAATAGTTTCCAAAAGTAAGTTTATTTCAAATGGATTCTTTACATTCAGAGTTCTTGTCTGCGCATATTACAGTTCCGATGCGATCTTTGTGGCATGCGCAATACTGGTTTTAAGTTAGGGTGGTCCGTCGTCACAAAGGGGGAGCGCGCCACCTGTGGCTATGAACCCCACACCGGCGGCAACGAACCACACCCCCCCCTCTACACCGCGATGACTACCCTGCATTGAAAGAAGTATTGCGCATGCCACAGCGGTCGCATAAAAACTTACATATACTTAAATTGTAGTTATTAAATGGTAGTTTTATTGGGAAGGGGGTGAGGGGGTGGTTTTATGATTAAAAAGGGTTTAAGGGGTAGTTTTATAATATTCCGTAAATTGTAATGTTTGTTATTGATACATTTTGATTCGAACTTCGAAGCTCTCACAAAAATGAAGTGTAAAGCTCTTAATATACCTAGGTAGTTTAGTTTGGTTGCTTATTTTACAGCCACGAGCACATTCCTTTCACGTGAAGGAGTTTATTCTTGGTCTTCCGGTGGTGGAAGAAGTGAGAAGAGCAAGTCCTCGTATCCTGCAAAGTGTGGGAGCACTTTGAGTTCAATGAGGGCTTCACGCCATTCTGCCGCATTCTTTTGTCGTTCTCGAAGCCCGGCAAGGTGATACTCGCGTTCCTTTTCCAATTCTTCTCGCGCGGCCAGAAGCTTCCTAAGCTGAGCGGGTTCAGTGTCGTGTCCCTTGGCCTTGAGGTCTCGGGCGTTGAGAAGGAGCTCTTCATCAAGGTCGTAAAGGCGGCTAACACGGTTAAGAACTCCATCAATGCTGATGACCCATCGGAACTTTCCAGCATACTCGCGGCTCTCTTCCGTGGACTCGCCTCGAGAGAACTTTTTATTATGAGTCTTTTTCGCTTGCTCGCTTACTTTCTTATAGATTTTTCCAGCTTCAACAAGCCTCTCTTTTTGCCCGGCTACAAAAGCGCTGTACTTTAACGTTGGTACCGTAGTGTGTAAGATGGGCTCAAGAAGTTCCAAGTCAGAGGCGTATGCGGCTTTCTTTCGGCGGTAAGAAGAGCTTACCATACTTAAGGCACTATCTGACACTTTTCTTGCGATCTTACCCATGGTCGAAGTCCTTCTCACTAGTGGGATTGGTGGGGACGGTGGGGACGACATTGGGAAAGATCGAAAAAAGACGGGGTTTGAGTTTCCGAGGTTTGGTTTTGAGTCTGATTCCAAATTCGAGCGCGAATTTGAATATTCCAAACTAAATGTCGGGCTACACATCAACAAACTTATGTCTCTTCTTCAAATACTATTTCCGCGGGTTTCCAACGAGAACAATACATAAATCTAGTATTCAAATCGTAAGCTAAGATTTTAAGACCTGTTTTGTCTCGAAATATGGCAATTTGTCGCATAACAACGCAGTGTTCAGAATCGAAACTCGTTGTTTTTCAAAGGAGTGAGAAGAACAAAGCCATAGTCATCGGTGAAAGAGTCTCACTGCGATGATACCTTTGTCCAATTTCCAGGCTAGCATTTATTTGCATCATCGAAGTTGAACACCGTCTGCAAGTTCTAATGGGTACTAGTAATGAAGCATCTGGGCGAAACGATTACAGTCATACTCTGGTCACATGACCATAAACCCCTTTTCTCGAGAAATTTCTGGTTGAGTGGAGGATGCAAAGAATTTGATCCTACTCAAAAGAAACATCGAGCCAACTTTCTATCACATGAAACGAACAGCGATTAGACCAGGTTCTCATAGTGACGATTTATGATTAGTGTGAGATTACAATATCCATCCCAGGTATAAAGTAAAAAATACTCCAATGACCGTGCAAGACTGATACAATAATCGTCTCATCTTTCTCCTCATTTCCACTTGCACTCTACATCCCGAATTTCTCTTTTCTAATTGTTTTCATTACTTCTCCGCGACTAGTTGCCAGAACCGCTCAACTCAAGCCATATGAAAATACGTACATCAATCCAGTTTTGACGATCATACTCTCGGTAACTCTCCTAGAAGTACATACATTCAAGGTGCTTTGTTTACTGAGCTTCAGATTCGAAGCTGCTTCCACAACAGAACTTATTGCACTTTTCTTGAAATCCTCGGGGAAGCCAGTTAGCATCAAGTAGAGGGGTTCAGTACTTCGATTTTCAAATTGATCGATAATATGATGGAGCAAAAGGTGGACAAGATCGGTCAGGACTTGAGCCTATTGCAAATTTCAAGTCACCTTTCACCTCCAGAACTTTCTCGTGTAGAGTGTTTACACTTTAATTTCTTTCACTCAAACCGTACATACAACAATAATTATAATTCAATCCATAAAAAGTCTCCTCGAAATTTATCTATATTTCATCAGAACAAATAACCAAGCCAAGCCCGACTAGGGTACTCAATTATCAGAAAGGGCCACAACCAGCTCAAAGAGCTCCCTGAACTTAGGGTCGAGACGACCCTCAGCAATACACCGCAATTCGTCGCGGTCCAGAGTAAGACGACAGGTAATCTCGTATGTTTCCTCCAGATTCGCGATCTTCTCCAAGGCAATCACCATCATCGACTGGAGGTTATTCACTTGCCCATTAAGAATCTCAGCATTCAAGTTCTTGTCAAACTTAAACTTACGCTCCTCCTTGGGAAATGCTTTCCACTTGTTTTTGTGCAAAGATTCTGTCCATTTACGAAAGCCTGGTTTCTCTCGGCGTCGGTAGATCCTCCGTAAATCTTTGCGCTCGCTAAACTCAAGAGTCAAGAAGTTGAGGTCGATCGCGAATAGGGTCCTAGTGATCAATCTTTCCACCTTTTCGAAGCGACGCAAGATCACTTTGTAGACCTTCTTTTTCTCGCTCTTCTTCAAGGAAGATCGTTTGGAGTAGAGGAGCTTCGTTAAAGTCTCTTTGTGGGGGCGGAGGTCTCTGTATCCTTGAAGTATGGTACGAAGATCACTCTCTATTTCTGCGTGAGATTGAGGTGCTGTTGTCAGTTCTTCTCCGACCGAGGTGAGCTCAGAAAATCGAACTGTCTTAGGCTCGGATTTTCCTCCAATCTTAAGATATGAAACGAGGTTAACGAGCTCGGGCTCCGCGACAATGGTTGCTGTTGATGTCATCCTTCAAAACTTGCAAAGACGCTTACCTACGAAAGTTTTTCTTTTTGGAAACTGCCCAGCTGCAACTTCTTCTGTGTGGTTGCTCTGATGTGATTCAGTGATACATTCACTTTATAAACGCTTCTACGACCTTGTTCTGAAACACAAGAGGAGCCTCAAAGAGTTAATGGGCTCTGGGTGAACAATGCGACAACAAAGAAATTGATGCTTACTCGCGGTAAGCCAAATAGCCTGCATATCTTAATCATGAGCAAAATCCATAACTTTTGTGATTGTTGAAGCTGCTCAGTCAAAATTTTAGTATCATATTCACCCTTACGTTAAAAATCGCAGAAAATAATCGATTTGGAAGCCGTGATCACTGAATTACTTGAGTTAAATGCCAAAGTGATAGTAAGAAAGAAATAGGTTGATTATGTCACGTTCGTTACATGTCAGGTATGGTGTATTATACACCGACCGTTGATACGTATTGAGATTATTTGGATAGCGTTAGGGAATCGAAACTCGCTTAAAGAACGTGAAATAAAAGGGGGGCTTGTCGCATTATGAGAAGGAGATAAATGTCGTTCAAGTATCGTAGAAAATGTATATCAAAGAGTGAGAGAATTAAGGAAAAGGATTTTTTTATTTAAAAAATGAAAATGGACGGAGGATTAAGGAAGGAAGGGGAAATCTAAGTGCCAACTAGGAAACGTATAACCTCAAACCTAATCAATAAAGCCAAAAAAGCGCAGACAAAAGAAAAGCAAAAGTACTGTACCTACGCCAAAGGAAAGAGGAAATTTACATACCATTACCTCTCCCCTCCAACATACTACCACTTCGCGTCCTGCGTCTCCGCGACTCAGCAGCCTCCGTCGCCCTCGTCAGACTCTCCTCGACTGCCAGCTCCACACGACTAGCAGTTTCCGCTTGCACCTCTGGCTGCGAAAGTACCGGGGGTGAGGAGGTTGGAGGATCGGTGGGAAGGATGAGTGGTCTTCTACTTCGAATGCTCGGCCGTTGACGAAGTTCAGGAGTCTCGGTAGAAGCAGAAGGGTGAACAGGAGTAGAAACCAATTTCCTCGTCGCCATCTCCAATTTCCCCTCCTTCGCCTTCTTCAACTTCGCCTCTGTCTCCACCGTCTCCTCTTTCGCAGTATTCGTGCGAGAATCCCCCTTATACGTAAGAACCGGAACTCGTGGTTCGAAACGAACGGACGTAGTTCGGCGTGGTGGTGTGAGGGGTTGTTCTGCACTCTCATCCGTGGCCTCCTCTGGGAAGGCTTCGGTTGGTGTGCGTAGGATTCCCGTCTGGGGATCCTTGGGAAGAGGACTTGTGTGTTTGTTTGCGTGAGACATCGTGGATGTACTAATTTGCAAAGTTGAGGAAGATATTTCCAACCAGAATCTCTCGAGACTTTATAAGGGAAAGGGAGGTTACGTCAAAGAGGTGAAATGATTTGTTTAAGCCAAGTGAGGCCAAGATGAAATGTTATATTCTGTTCCATAAACAAAGAAACCCCTAAGACCATCTCATGTCCATAACACAGAGAACCCAGCTTACCTAGGGACAGGTGTCAAAGAATTACACCACTCGTCTCAGATCAGGAAAATTGAGAAACTCGCCAAGTCAATTGCAATTCATGGGCTATGTCTCAGCGCAAAAACCTTCCGCAATCAGGAGACCCAGAACACTATCTCGATTTGTAAGGTATGTGTAAGAAAGGGGAAGCGCGAATAGAAACAAAGAGCACTTCAAGAAAAAGAGTAAATAGAATACGCAACACAAACAAATTCACTCAAAGTCCCAAAAATATCACCAATATAAAAAAGTTCAGAAAAAGTAAAAGTAAAAATATCACATATCATCAAAAAGAAAAAGTATACATAAAAGGTAAATCAAATAATATTTAAAGAGAAAGGAATCGCGATCTATAAAAGCAATTGCATCCGCAAATCTAAAGCAAAACTGGGGCCCAACCTTTGAAAAACGATTTAAGGAAAGAAAAGAATTAAAAGGACCTCCCTAACGAAAGAAAAAGCCCCCCTCCCTTATCTACCCCTACGATTCTCCCTCCTCCCCCCTCGTCTCAGACTCCCCTCCTTACGAGTAAGTCGGGAAGAGTAAGTCGGGAAGATCTCCTCACCATAGTCTCAGGCGGTGGATCCTCTCCATACCAATCCGTTACTGTCTCTGCCTGTTCCTCCTCCTCTGGCTCGGGTACCATCTCCAGCGATTCTGGATGGGAGTCAGCGGGCTGGGGTTCTGACCGTGGCTCTGCGTTTACCTGCTCTTGTCGCGATGATGCCAGCTGGAGAGAGTCACGTCGTTCTCGACCGTTGATGGTGCGGAGGTCAGGTGGAAGACCTAGACCAGATGGGACTGGAGGGAGAGGGACGGAGGGAGGGGGGAAGGGAGGAGGAGGGAAGGGAGGAGGAGGGAAGGGGGGAATTGGGCCCGGTGGATCCCTCTCTTCCCTCTCGGGAATAACCTCCACCTCCATCTCAAAACGAACCGTCGTCGCTCGTGCTCGTCTCGGTGTTGTTTCCGAATTCACAACGTCTCCAGGGAAGACGTTGGTCGGTGCGCGAAGGATTCCCCCATTGGGGAAATCTGGTTGTGTGTTGTTGTGTTGTGAAGCCATGGTGAGCGTGGAGAAAAAATTTCGAAGGTGCTGGAAATTCTTGACGATTTGTAAGCGAAATGAAGATATTGTAAAAGGGGTAAAGTAAACTGTTAGGGTTAATTAAGATAAAGGAAATTTATAAATAGGGTTAGGGCTGGGAATTTGAATTTGAATTTGAATTTAATGCGTTTGTTCTCGCTTAATAAAGGAACTCCCCCCTATCCCCCGCAGTAGATATGCGGGGAAAGTATCTTGCCCCTTTATCTGAAAAACTCGCTAAGATGCCACGGCCATTGAATCGTTCAAAAAAAGGTAGCTCAGTATATACATTAATTGCTTGATCTATGAAACATTCAAGTGTTATCTTGCCACACCATCTAGAATGAACGGCTTATCAATCAACTGGGTACTTACAGCTGATATCCATACAAAGTAGCTACAAACTTACAAGATGGGCTAGCAGCAAGCCAAGCTCTCCAGATCACCGACCTCTATATACAACACCATCAACCAAGGTTCGAAAGGATGCCTCATCCAGTCCGTGGAAGCTTTGAGCGGCCATCGGTATTATTCGTATAGAGAAATTGAAATGGCAGCAGCAGAATCGTTGGTCTCTGTGAACCCGGAAGTGCTAAATTTCGGGCAACTTCTGTCCGTGACTAGTGTAAAGGATCAAAAGAATTAGTAGTGGAATCGCCCATTTCAGAACATCCTGCAGTCCTCGCCATCAAGGGGTCTCGGGTATTAAAGAGGAGCTTTATCCAAGGATAATTTCAGGTTTGAAAGTGGACAATGAAGGGGGCAAATATTCCAGTTTCCCAATATTCCCAAGCTCCCTCATACCAGCCAACTCAAGCAGGGTGCCTCCTATCTCGCTGCCTGTGAAGGCGTCAAACGTTGCGCATCCCAGTTTTTTTTTTTCGTAGCCGGCGCGAGAAAGATGTTGCTCCACAACCTTGATTGCTTCATGTGGTATATGTTCCATCTCCGTAGGAATAGCGACAAAACCAAACTCCAGACTTGCATTGTTGGAAGAACGACAGACGGCCCCGATGAAACAGCCAAACTGTCCCTCAAAGTTTAGATCGGTGTCCAAGCAGTGGGATGGCAGATTTTTGACCATAATCATCCATTTAGACCCGCTTTGGTCGCGGAGTTGTTGACATTGTATTTGTATACTGGCTTCTAAGGTAACTGATGCTCTCCGCCTTCCCGAGGTCATTGCGAACATTGTAGCTCGGGCCAGTTGATATTTGGCTTCCGAGGCGTTGGAGACAGAAGGGGCCAATTTCTGCAGCGAGGCATCTTTGCCTTCTGAGGGGAAATTTGCAGTTTTCTCTTTAGTGGATGGAGATTCCGCAGGTTCCACAAATCCCGCAGCATTACCTGCAAGCCTTTCGTCATAGACCATTGCTGTGGCAGTTGCATATTCTCCATCATGGCTGATACTGACAGGTACCTCTTGACCTGGGACTTCTCCATCTTCTATCGGCAGCCATCGAAGTTTGATGATTCCATATGGAGGACGGGATCCATCAAGTTCATTTTCATGAGAAAGGATTTCGATGTCCTGAAACGTCAGGCGGCGGGTGTGGTGTGCTTTGATTATGGCTTCCTTGGCAGCAAATCTAAATGGAACGAATTAGCGATTATTTTTGGTTCTTGCAAAGTCGCTTCCTGCAGGAACCTAAGACGTCAATCTCTAAAACGCACCTGCCAGCGAGAAATCGAACAGGGTTGCTGAGGGGAGATATGAAGAAGGGCGTTGGAATATGTGCTGGTAACCCCTCCCCCCGAGCTACAGTGAACTTGCTCTGGTATAAATCCACTTCGCGGGGAGTGAGAATCTTGTTGGCGAAAACCAAAGTGCGATCGACCGTTTTCATAGGGCCTCTACGTCCAAGTAGTTGTACGATGCGTGGAATATGGCAGATATCTGTGCCAATGCGGATAGGGAATGGGAACGCGCGAGGGGGTGGCATTGCGCCTTCAATTCGGAGAGAGCCTGCGATGGTATTGCTAGCTGCTGGACTGACATATATGTTTACTCCGTATCGTGGAGGGGATGCCACGGAGAGATGTGGGGGACGGAAGTTGGAGTTGCGGGAGAGGAGTGAGGTTGTGGATTATGATCTGCGAGCTTTGACGCGTTGACAGGGGTAGAGCTTTGAACTGCAGCCGCCGAGCATCCACAACCCAGCTGCCCCAGACCCCGACAGCTAGGCGCCCAGAAAAATACTCCCCGCCTTAATTAGTAATACTCTGTAGAAATTCAGGAACGCTATCTTGACTTTTCACTCCATAGTACAACCATACTCTCACGTTTTGGCTTCAATTCTCTCAGGCGGTCTGGCACAATGAAAACCACAACGGCCGAGGATGGGCTCATGACCCAATTTATACGATCAGGTAACACCAGTATGATAGTCTAGTATTTGACTAATCTAGATAAAACCTGATACTCAATGAGTATATTTTCAAAAGAAGTGTGAACGGATCATTGGGCTTTAACGAAGAAGCCCTACCGCAATCGTTCTTAAGGGAACTATAAAAAAGTGATTCAACATTATAGCATGCGATGCATAGATTCAAACCCTCTTTCTAGCTGTATAAACACATCTCTTGAGAAAAGAAAAGCTCCATCTCAGGTCTCGTTCACTGTCTCTCTAAAAAAGAATTACGCCCCCATGCGAACTGGAGCTCTCAAGAATACAGAATATTCAGACAACTACAAGGCAACCACCCCATTGCGGCACTGATAGCCTCTTCAATCGTCTCCATATTCCAATACCGGAGAGAAACGTTCAGGAGATCAAATTTGAACGTACAAAGGACGTGGCATCTCGCTTTGCACCATGCTCGTAGAGACACGACGCCCCGTCTTCAACTTGACGTCCTTGGCCTTGATGCCAACGTAGGCCTCGCGACGAGCAGGATCACCCACAGTGACGGAGCGGGAAGAGAGGCCGTAGTATGCTGCGATAGAGTGGACGAGCCAACGACCAAAGCCAGACCCTCGATCGTCTGCCGCCCCCTCCCATATCTTCTTCTCCATCTCCAGCAATTTCTCTGCCGCTTCCCTCTCCTTTCGCACCTCGTCACTCATCCGTCCATTCTTGCCAATAAAGACAATCTCCTCATCTTCCGAATCCAATTCAGGTTCTTCATCCTCGGCTTCCCTGCCACTCAATCGCAGACGCTCTTGATGCTCGTGTTCCTTGACAAACTTGCGGACTTCCTCCTCAAGCTCTTGAAGCAAGGACTTGGCACCTTTGCTGCGTTTGAGCTTGGCCTTGAGCTCTTGTGGGATGCGTCCCTTTTGTTCATTGCGAGCCGTGACTTTGCTGGCAGTAGAAGACTTGCGAGAATGCTTTGCATTTGCTTCGTTGCGAAGATCCCAGAGTGGGGCTAGATAATAAGGGACATTGTGAACTGGATGGGTTGGATGAACTTCCCAATCCGATGGGAGAGGCGGTTGAGCGTTCGGGACATGAAGGAAGCTGTCTACAGAGAGAATGTTTGGGTTAGCCACTGTTGAATTTCGCTGCAGAATCTCCACGTTCAAGCTCCGACACTTTGTCCAATCCGGGGTACATTGATTGAAAGAATGCGCGTCATCGCGACCGACATCGCAGCCGACATACATCCAGTCGCGATGAGCTTCAAAATCTGGGGAACACATAACAGCATAGGCCATGAAATGCACACGTACCATTCTCCCATCGCTGTCGTCTCCTGCTGCCTTCCTTCCCCTTCAACAGCGCCTCTCTGCGCTTCATGCTATCGCGCCGCATTGGCTCCTTCCGAGCTCTCACGGCTGCCTCGGCATCGAGAGGGATGGACAGAGAGCGCATCGACATCGACTCCATTCCCGCAATGAGGTTGCCATCGGCCGGGCCTGGATGGGAGACCTGTTGCTCAGGTGGAGGGACTGCTGAATAGATGGCCATTATGAACACGTTGGGGTCAAGTTTCGGTCTGTTGAATAGGTAGGAAGGAGGTCGCTCTCTGCCAGAAAGAGACGAAGTCGAAGCCGGCCTAGATGATGTGATGACAGCTAGAAGTGAAATGAAGGTCAGGGGGAGGTACTACGAGTTGAGTACGAGTCGCTGGGTTGCGATAAGCCCGGTAGCAAGCTCGCTGCGTAATCGGTTCGAACCGCCTATCACAGAACGCCGCTCGGGTCCGTGGTATGGCTGAGTCGACGTGAGTGAGTCGAACGGCAGCAATACCTATTCACAACCGCATTCCTATTCTATTCAGGGCAGGGATACAGCCATATGGGCAGGTATTTGGTTGAATATTTAGCCCGATCACAACAGTTGTTTGTGGCAGAAGGAAAGGTAAGGTTCTTTGTCGCAAACACCAAATGGTTGCATGAATCACCACGTAGCAGAAAGAACTGGGATTGAAACACAGTTCATATTGCCGTATCATCTTCCAGACAACTCCAAAGGCATGTTTCCCATATGTTTTACAGTACAAGATAGACAAAGTAGGTCCAAATAATTCATGCTCATAGCTTCGCAAATGCTATGTTTGACAGTCCAAAATAGATAAACGCAAGGTAGGTATGCTCATAGCTTCGCAAATGCTAGCTCATAAACCAAGCCAAGAGTCAACTTTGCATGTTGAAGCATGTGATCAAAGCTCAAATACTTGATCGTATCGTCTGAAGTGTGGATCTTTTTGTCGGAATTTGCAAACGCAGACTCAATAACGAAGGCTGATGGGTAGCCTGCTTTTGAGGCAGATGCATGGTCGGAGCAGGCATAGCCGCACTTCGTCTCAACATAAGGAATCTCGCAGTACTGCTAGAGGTTAGCATGTCCTCGCGATGGGAATTAGACTGGCGCTTACCTCCATTACAACAGTCTTGATAAAGGTGGTGAGAGCGGGGTCCACGAAATCAGTGATGACTCCTACACTCTCCTCCAATCCAGCATCAAGCGTGCCTTGCACATAGCCAGTCATATCTTGCTGCAGCATTGCCTTGATATCCCGGCCTGCCTTTTCGTATGCCGAAAAGATAGCTTGACTTCCGAGCAATCCACCCTCTTCTGCGGAGTACCAGTGGAATTCGATGGTATTCTCTGCTTTTCCTGCGACAACATCCGCCGATGTCAGAAGAACTCGCAAAGCTTCTAGAATGGTCACTGTTCCACTTCCATCATCATCTGCCCCCGGAGCAGAGAAAATGGATGGGAGAAACAGATTAATACTGTCTTGGTGTGCTCCAATAACAACGGTCGATTTCTGTTGACCGGGTATCGTGGCAATAACACTGTTCTGACCCCAAGGATGCGAGAAAGGCTTGACGAATGCTCCGTTTTTATCTGCCCCCGATTCTTTAATCAAGGTCTCGACTTGTGCCAGAAGCCATTCGGATGATTGTCGCCCATAATCAGACTTATAGTATCGGGTATGAAAGGATGTGAATTTCTCGAGGTTTTTCTGCATATTCGACTTCGTTAGATTCTTCAGCAATGGAGTCAGTTCCTTTTGAAGTTGTGGCTTCTCAGGAAAGGCCGTCTTCATGGTAGATAGTCTAAATGTGCCGAGATCTTGGGTATTTGTGATATCGATGAAGTTTTGACCCTCCTGCGTCTTATTAGTAACCATAGTCTTGGAACAAATATTGCTTGCGTACTCGTCTCAAATCCCACTTCTCTTCCTCCGTCACCCATCTTGTCTCTCCTGGAGCAAGCTCTATCAAGTACTGCTCGTTATCGGCGCCGGCGGCATTGATAACGATTTGATCCTTTTCGTGTTGCTCTACGAAGCGTGCAGAAACGGTAGCAGCGGACATCACCAGCGCAGATATAGTAGAGAGCTTCATGGCTTTGATGGTTTCAATAGCTGAGCAGTGGGTTATTTGTTGAAGAGGAGAGTTGATAGGATGGGTGATGGCAGGTAAACAATGTAGCAACTTGAAGACCGAGCTCGCGGGATCGGCACGTGTGGGTGGATCAAGTGTGGCTGGTGCCGAAGCTCTTGAGAGGGCGCTAGTGATGCTTGTCTGCACCACTCTTCACTTGACCGACCTGGGAGGGTAGATCTGGTGAAGTTCTATATTTATTGAGAAAATTTTCAGTGAGAAGCTTGAGAAGCATGGATTCGGCCTCACTCTTGAAGCTTTTACTACCTTATTGGTTCATTTAAGGCCCCACCCTTTCGCTGCCTTTTTTAACCTCAATTATCTCTGGCACAATGAGAGTCAAAATGGGAAAACCCCTGCAAACGGGAGAGCTCTCCCATTCTAACCTCAGTTTTCTCTCAAGGCCTGGTACAACGAGCACGGAATGCGTTTCAAAATGGGAGAGGCAAGTAATTAATAGTCGATGCGCCTCCCACAGGTCACCTCGGCCTTAATCGGGGAAAGCAAGATGGCTACATAAGCAAGTTAACTATTTTCGTTTTCGCCGATATTCGCGCCTAACCATAAGTAACTATAACCACCACTATATTTAGGTGCAACTATAAGTATTACACGAGAAAACAGAAATAAAATTGCGATGAATTTCAATTATTTGCAGTAAAATCATTTAAATACTTAATACGCATTTTAAATTATTAAAATTTTAGAAGTTTTATAAAATTATCCCTTTTTATAATAGAATATCTTCGAATAGCTTTAATTTCCTTTTTATTCTTTTTAAAAAAAGAAATATCTTCTATTTTAGGATTTCTATTTTATTATTATTTCTTAATCTTTTTATTATTATTTAAAACCTTTATTATAAAATAATAAATTAAAATAATATTAATATTATTATTATCTTTCTTTTCTTTAATTATAATATTCTATTCTTTTTTCTTATTATAATTTAAGGATTATTAAATAGATTTTCTATTAAATTAAAGATTTAAAAGAATTTATATAAAAAATAAATAAAGAAATAATAACTTTTTATCCTTTTTATTTAAATCCTTTTTAAGATCCCGAATAAGTTTAAATAAAAAGAGATTAATAACCCTTCTATTCTTAATAAATTCCCGAAGAATCTTCTTTTTAATTATTTTTAATCTCTTAATATTAATTCCTTTATAATTAAGGATATTTTATTTTTTCTTTATATTATTATTTATTATATTCTATATTTTATAAATTATTTTATTTTATTCTTCCTTTTCTTATTAATCTATTTTATTTTATTAATAATTAATATTACGAATATTATTATTAATTATATTTAATTTAAAATATTTACGTTTATTTTTCTTTTTAATAACCTTTTTAATTTAAATAATATTTTAAAGAATAATATAATTAAAAGATTAAAATTTATTATATATTAAAAAAGCTTAAATATTTATTAATATATCTTAAAAATATTCTCTTAAAAGGCTAAAAAATTAATTTAATAAATCTTTAAAAGTTTTAAA
Organism: Hymenotorrendiella dingleyae; assembly: GCA_003988905.1. NCBI lineage: Eukaryota > Fungi > Ascomycota > Leotiomycetes > Helotiales > Helotiaceae > Hymenotorrendiella > Hymenotorrendiella dingleyae. The sequence continues at coordinate 15,997 of QYAP01000269.1, forward strand.
AGTTTATTTTATTTCGAGAAAAGTTTTTAGATTAAATATAATAAAAGTCTTTAATTTTAAAAATAAGAGTAAAAATAAAAGCTTAAAATTAATAGAATTATTAATATTAATTATATTATTATTATTAATCTAAGAATATTTTCGTTTTTAATTCTAATAATATTATTATAATTTTAAGTATATCTTTAAATTAATTAATTATATTCTGGAATCTTTAAAAACACTTTTAATAATATAATCTTTAAAGGTGTTACGATCACAAGATCGTCAGGTGACATTTGGGACCATAGGCTCAGACAGCCTCTACGCTGACAGGAGAACCCATTTGTTATAACCAATTATGAGGAT
>QYAP01000269.1:16468-79969 GCA_003988905.1 Hymenotorrendiella dingleyae
GTCAACACCCGCTTCTATTGTTTACTTCTCTTCGTACAATCAACCAACGCCACTCCAGTTCACCGCCTGACTAGGGTCAGGGAGCTAGAATCGTTACAAAAGGTTTTTTAATAAATATAAAATTAAATTAAATCTTAAAAGAAATCTTTCATTTTATATTTTATAAAAAGAATCTTATAAATCGCTTTAAGAATTATTTTATTTTACGAATTCTTTTAATATTTAAAATAACCTATATTTAAGGGTTAATAGATATATAATTTATGAAGAAAAAAAGATATTAAAATAATATAACTTTATAATATTTTAAAATAAAACTTAAATATATTATAAGAATTATAATTATTAAATAAAAGTATAATTTAAGATTTATTTAACCTAATATTAATATATTTAATAAAATATTATAATTATTTTATTATAATTTTATTATTAATATACCTTATATTAAATAATTTAATTATTTCGGAATCTTCGAGATTCTTCTATATCTAAGAATATATAATTCCTTTATTTAAATAAATAATTAATAAAAGAATAGTTTTATATTCATTTATATAAATATATTCAATAATAATAAATAATTTCCGCTTTTTAGGATTAGATATATGTATCTCTTTATAATAAATTAATATAATAATATATTTATTAATAGGGTAAATATATTAAATTTTAATTTCATTTATATTATAAATATATCTTTTATTATAAATCTTATAATATATAAGAATCTTTTAATAATCTTAGAATTATTTATATATATTATCTTTTAAATTAATTTTAATATAATTATAATAAATTAGTTTAAAATAAATTATATATAACTTTTTATTATTCTTTAATTAATCTTAGAATTATTTTATATTTAAAGCCTTTTTCTTTTATATTAATTTTATAATATTAATTATAATAAAAACTTATTAATATAAAATTAATAAACCTTCTTTATATTACTTATAATATTATATCTTAATAATTAATTCTTTTACTTTTAATAGGATTTTATTCGTTTTTTTATAAACTTTTAATATTAATAAATTTCTTTTCTTCTTTTTATATATTAAAACCTTACGAAAAATATCATTTATAATTTTATATAATTTTATAATATTTTATATTTTAATGCCTTTTCCTTATTTTATTAATTATTTAATCATATTAAAAATATATTATTTTTATAAATTAATATTTAACTTAATATATTAAGGATATTATATAAAGGAAATTATTATAAAAAATAGTATATATACTCGTATAACGTGAATAGGGGCTAAATTTAACCTAAATCGGGATTCTAAGATAGGCGTGATTATATAAAGGTGGTTATTATAAGATAGTATTTTAGTGTGGTTGCATATGTCAGACTATCTCGCGAAAATAACTAACTCGCTTATGCAACCATCTTGCTTTCCCCGACTAAAGCCAAGGTGGCCTATAGGAGGCGCACCGACTATTACGGGAATACAACAGCCCAAATCACACCATTTGGAGGTACAGTACTACCTAGGAATCACCACTAACTTAGAGGGCAAGTCCACCAGTACTGTGGCTGTGGTTATAGTCTGTTTCTATTTTCGTTCTAGCCGCATTCACTCACTTGCCTTTTCCCCATCTTACGGATCCCTTAGCCCAAGTATCGACACGCCGTCGGAAGCCGGACTGTCTCCTGCGCCTTGGAAGTTGCACTATGGGTGTCTCGTGGGATGGTGTGATATGACATCTGCGGTTGTCAGCACAGAAATCCCCCATCCTGAAAGTCCATGTCGTGTACTACCTATTGCGTAGGTCTCCACGTTTGCCATTCAGGGGTTGTACTTCGTCTGTCGGCACTTTGCCATTCCGTCCACTTTTCTCCAACCTCTCACCCAAACGGCTGCGTTTACAAACCATCCCCTTTCTCCCGTTCTAAGCCTCATTTTGTGTTAGACCATCGGGGAGAATTGGGACTAGAATGGGAGAGGTGCAGAGGTGCATTCATAGCCCTCTAGCTCTCCTATGCCGACTTCCATTCTCTGTTGTAGGTCTGGCACAATTGAGGTTGAAGACGAAAGGGGGGTTGCCTTGTCACCCAATTCATGATGTATGGCAGCGTGGGAGCCTCAGAGAAAATATGTGTCAGAGATCGAGACCGTCATCCAACTTTTTTGCCTTGAGGGATGGGATTCTGTGTTGATCTGCATTGCAGCGGCGCGTGACTAGGTGTATGTCCCCCGCATTTGGTCAAATCGTGGTTACCCCTCCTCTCCTTCTTCTCCATGAACGCCACTCGAAACACGGGCCCTCTGTGCAGACTGTGATACTGCCTTGTCCTCAACCGAGCAGGCCGGTGGGAAGGGTTGTGATAGGTAAAGTGAGAGCAAGTGGATTTTCTTTGTCTGCTCCGCACTGCTGCTCCGCAGTGGCGCTCCTGCCGTACTCGCGTGGGACTTGCTCCAAAAGCAAGTACGTCAGAGGCAGTTGCGATCCTTGAAATTGTCACTGTCTTCTTAAAACTTCTCCTCTGTCTTTTTGCCTTTTCTTACTTTCGGTGCATTCTCGTCGCTTTTCTTTGGCTGCACTTCTGTTCTCTGCCCATCTAGCAACTCGTCGAAATCGAGAATTGGTTAGTACTCGTAGCCGCCCCTCAGCTACCGCCACATTCACGAAGGCCCCCTCGCGCTCTCGGCACCGACTGACACGCATATCTAGCTGCCTTCCGACTCGCGTCCAGGAGGTTACGGTCCTTTCTAACGCCCTGCCATCTTACATCTGCGGCACATATCCCCTTCGATCAAGGAAACACTCCGAACCAAACCCTCGCAATCAACTTCATCTACACGGACATTCAAGATGTCGAGCTTTTCTTGTAGGACCCCTCCTCATGCTACCAAGCGGTTGTAGGATTTTTCACAGCATCCACTAATATCAAATTTAGCTGCCAACCCTTTCTCGAGACGAGAAGAACACAAAGTCAAGGCCGTGTTGCTCTACAAGATTCTCACTATTCTGACTTGGCTACTCAATGTCATCGTATCCGTCTACTACACGTTCGGAAAGCCTACGGAATGGGAACACACTATTTGGGGACAAAATCGCGCACACGCTACTCCTTTTGGCCTCAATTCTATCATCGCATCTCTCTACTGGTGCGTAGATTTGTTCTTGGAAACTCCGCAGGGTTCTAATCTTCTTTCTTCTCTAGGGTAGTTCTCTTCGGTCTACAAATTGCCTACATGTGGCACCTCTTTTCCAACAAGAGCGAGCATGTCCAAGCAGCGGCTGGGGTTGGAAGCCATTTCATTTTCAACAATCTTCTACAGTTTGGCTTTGTCATGCTGTTTGTCCGTTCACACTTCTACTGGGCCGAGTTGTTGTTGATTATCAACTTCTTCAACCTGTCCTTCCTTTACTTCCGCCACAACACAGCAACTAAATTGATACATACCCCCGTTGCATCTGGGCCACTTGCGTGGACATTTGTGGCACTTTACTGGAATGGTGCCATTGCAGTACATGCACACCACTTGGCTGCTCGCATCCTAGCAAATGTAGCCATCTGGGGAATCTTGGTCTATGGATTGTTCTTCCTCGTCGCCTACCAGGTGAGTTATCCGCACTTTTAGGATGAAGAGATTTAACAAGTTTGCAGGATTACACCATGGGCTTGGCCCTTTCCATCTTGACGGCATCACTTGGTGTTGGACAATTCTTCACCAAAGTCATCGCTTTCCAATGGATCTTTGCATTTGTCATCATGGGAGTTTTGTTTGTTGCTACTCTTGGTGTTGCCATTCCAGGCGTCTTTGGCAAAGAATTTGCCTTCCGCCGTGACAGCGAGCCAGCTCCAGCCGACCAAGAGAGAGCGCCACTCTTGGACGACAATTAAGCGAGCTTTGCTGTGAGGGCCTAGGGGATGCCCGGATGTATGCGGAAATCCACAAGGAAATACAACTTCTCCCAGCATTTGTGAAAATCGCGATGACAAAAGGGGTAGACTTCAATTCGAGAAAAAGGTAAAAATCATTTGGGCATTGGGATTTTCTGGGTTTTGCGAGTTTTTATGGGCATTGCATTGATTTTGCGGGGATGGTTCTCGGTCCATTCTGCGCTCGGGGATGGGGAATTGCCCGTTGGTTTGTCTGTACATTGTGGTTCAGTCATGGAATCATGGCGTATGGAATTCTTCATCGGCTATGATAATATATCAGAACAGACTGTCCTCTAATATGGCGTGGAACCTGCGAAAATATCAAATTTTTACATTTACCTATCTCTTTCTGAGCTGCATCTGTGTGTAACCTCGAGTCCTCGACACCGGGAAATGCACCATGCACCAAGCACCAATTCTGCACATCTAATTGGTGCCGGGAACACTGTTTCCGAACTTTGGATCTGACCTGTCTGAATCTCTCGTAATGTCCATTCCTCTGGTTATGTACATCTGCAAGTATGAGTAAGTAAGTTAGTATATGCGATTGTATGTTTTCCTAGACGAAGCTCCAACGTGCCATACTCTCTCTACTTTCTGGTGCTTTTGTCGGGTTTATCCCCAGCTGCACTCAGCCTCTCCTCCTTTAGCGGGCCGGAAAAGCAATTCGATTCGGCTTCCGCCGGGCGATCTAGATGGCGGTCACAAGACTGAAACTTTAAATTTGCCGGTCCGATCCCGAGCCCGACTTAAATCTACTTTCTTCCTCCGTCATAATTCTCTCCTCCTCCAACTCCAACAGAATCGCATCCTGTTGACTCGATTTGATTTCCGCCGCAACCATGGACCGCGAGCCTTCGCACCAGCGTCCAATTCCAAGTCGTGATGATGCGCGGAATCTTTACAGTAACCCCGAGATTCGGAACGCATCCCCGTCCGACCGCGATGAGAGCAGCATGGGACTAGGGATGGGCATGGGAATGGGCAATGGCCATGAAGGAATGAAGCCGATGAAGAGAGCGTGTAATGATGTAAGTGTCTCTTTACTTCACGAAACAAGTCAGATTTTGAGCTTTTGACTGACCAGCCCCTCAATTTTTCAGTGCCGGCAGCAAAAGCTTCGTTGCGATGTGGTTCAATCCCCATTTACACCGTGCTCGCGCTGTCGCAAGCTCGGGAAAGCGTGTACTGTCGACACCTTATTCAAACGCGTCGGGCGCAGAGAGTAAGAAGCCCGAAAATCCTGGCAATCGCGTCGTTGACCTGTTTGAATAGCAAATATGCAGAAATGCAAAGAGAAATCGAAGAGTTGCGCTGGAAGCTGCGACGCGCAACCCAAGCCGGTGGTCCTGCTGTTGCTTCGGTACTACGGCAAGATCCCGAAGGTGGGCCGGCAGGAGATTCGGCGGCCTCGACTGCTACTCACTCGACCACCACTCGTGAACTTGGGCATTTCACAGTTTCTGGAGAACTGCTTGGCGATATATTTAAACAGTGAGCTTGCATTTAGTCTCTATTCTGGGAAATACTGACCAAGCAACAGGTTCTTTGCACTTTACCATCCCTTGTTACCATTCCTGGACCCCCAGCAAACTCCAGATCACTACTTTGCCTTGTCGCCCTTATTAGGTTGGTCAATTGTTATGGTAGGAGCTCGAAGATTCAATCGTGAACCTAGTTTGAGAGCTACCCTTACAGCAGACTTTGTTCGATTGATGTGGTCAACCATCTCAGATGTTCCTCAGTCATATCATATCGTCAAGGCACTTGCGCTGATATGCTTTTGGCCTTTACCAACGGATAGAGACTTTAAAGACTCCACTTTGCAACTTAGTGGCCTCATGATGCAGCTTTCTTTGCAGCATATGCTTCATCTGGAGTTTAGAGCGCAGGTACCTTTTAGAGGTGAAATATCCGAGGCAGAACAGCGAGATAGATTACTAACATGGGCTGCTTGCACTATTGTGGCCGAAAGGTGTGTAACTATCTGATGCTATACTCTCCTTCATCTGTCTTCCCACTTGGCGAGGTTAGCGAATGCTTTGACATCGTAATCTAATATATCGCAGCACATCGACTGTTTTCGGACTACCTCCAAATACCGTTTATGAAGGTGTCGTTGGCTCAGATTTTACGTTTTTGTCGACCTATCACCTTCCGTCGGATCTGGTTGGTCAATTGCGGATCTCGCAGTTCTGCAACACTGTGGCGAAGAATTTATACTGCAACGATGCGGAACCAAATGGTGTCATGCCGGAGTCCGGCAGGCCTCTAGCGTTGGAAAATCTGCGTGCTTTGTGTGGCCATTTAGAAATCGCCTTGGCTGATCGTATGTCCAGTAAGTTTCCTCGATATCATTGGAAAGTTCGTTCTTACAGTGTATAGTGGTTACACAACTTCATCTCCACGCCGCGAATGTACATCTTAATGCGTTTGCCTTCTTCCTTGCGCCCGGATCTGCTGAACAAAAGGCGGGCCTTACCAATCTTTATAATGCAGTGTGTACCTTCCTTCAAGGCGTCATGAATAACGAAACTTCGACCGGCACCCTTCTGGAGCAGTGCAGTAATTTCATCTCCCAAACCATTTACTCTTCGACATTCGCTCTAGTCAAGCTACTCAACAGTTCTTTTGCCAATGAAACAGATACTCAACGTGGCAAAGCCTTATTCAATGGCATAATATTGGCCGCAAGAAGCATAAGTGTCCAGAAGGACGACCTAGCCTTTCGAGTCGCGACACGCGTACCTCTATTATGGCGCTCACTCGGTGCCGGTGCTCCATGGTCAGCGGATAAGCCGGATCCTTTAATTTTGCGAATTCAATTCCGGATGGGCGTTAGTCATATATTTGACTGCCACTGGAATTGGAGAGAACGACTTCAGAACGTCGGGTGTGCACAAAACGAAACATCAAATGATGCGTTGCCTGGAACTCCTCACGCTGGATCCGAGGGCTCTATAAACACAATTATTCGATCCTCAATTGCTGGTTTAAGTCTCGAAAACTTTGAATTGATCAATTCGATGGATTGGCTGTTTGGGGATTGGGCTGGGATGCCGTCAGCGTCGTACCGTATCGGATATCGAGGTAATATGTCATAAACTGGAATATCGGATTAATGGATGGGCAATTGGAGAACATATTTGCTCTGGTATGACAGAGGTGTCCCGATGAGTTACACTAAGCGGTGTCGTGGAAACTGGCTGTTGATAAATCAACTAGGATTGTAATGAAGTAAAAGTTTATAGAGTTTTGTGTGCACTCCGACGCTTACAGCTAGCTGACTGGTAAGTTCGGAGCCAACGTCAATTTTCCTCCTCAATCTTTTCTCGAATCTCGAGATATCGAAAGCCTCTTTTTCGTTCTAGATCTTGTAGACAAGTATATGCTATCCTTCCCTACACTACTGTAAAGAGTAAGTCTGCTCGGTTAATCGAAGTACCGGTATCATCCACGAATTGTTTGACTACGTACCTAGTTGAATAAAGTTTTGAGCTGGAACTGAGCTGAGCTGGGTTCGATTGAGGCGAGTTGCGTTGCGTTGAGTGGAACCTGGAAATCGAATTCAGTTGCATTGCATTGCATTACTATACATCAACTTCAGCAACCCCATCTTCCACCCTATCCCCCCCCTCCGAATTCCTCTTCCACAGGCACAGGAGGTTCACAACTGAAACGATTATAAATTTCCGACCATAAAGCACCCCTCGCAACTCCCTTCACCTTAGCTGCGGACACAATGGATTCTCTCTCAAATGTCCTACCATATAAACCATCCTCTTCCATCGTAATAGAAAACAAAAGGCAAAATGATGAAATAATAAACATCTCTCATTCTCCCTCCATATATGCAGCCCTAGCCGCGGTAGATTATAGAAAGTACAACAGGGCATTTGAGGAGTTGGTGAGATGTTTGATAGTCTTGATGGAGATCGTGTCGGGAGAGGGATTGGCTGTTGTTTTTGATTGGAGAATATCGTAGAGAGGAGATTAGGTTAATAGAGTGGTTAATAGAGTGGTGAAAGGTATCAGTATTATAGAAACCTTGCTAGTAAATTGAGTTAAGCCTCTTTTTTGTTCTAGATCTTGTGGGGCAGTATATCCTGTCTTCACTAGCACCAGCTAAGTCTGCTCGGTTGATTGAAGTGTATCATCCACGGACTTCGAAAAGTTGGATGCATTTTTGAGTTGGACTGAGCTGAGCGAAGTATTTTCGCTATCTTGATATGCTGAATTTTAAATGCCCGATGGGTATGCATCCCATTTCTAAACTCGCTCAAACAGCTGAATTCTGAAAAACTAAAAGATACGCGCACGCTGTCTATCCCGCCCCTCTACCTCTATAAACTCCAGAATTGTCACAACTTCCTCCCTCCCCCGCGCGCGCTCTTCCCTCACTTCTCTCTCTGATCCATCCATCCCTAAGTTAAATTCGAAGCAGATCCCCTTTAATGTCGTCGCCTAATTGCACTCTCCAAAGTCTCTGCTCACCGCAAATGAATAGCTCGCCTTCCTTCCCGAAACAGAAGTTGGCTGCGCCACTGCCACCTGGGACGATGATACGGCCGATTAGAGAGCCGAAGGGATTCCAGACTTCGATTCCGGAGCCGGTTCCTGAGTAGACCTGAGCGGACGAGGTTAGTCGTATTTAGTTGAGGGGGTTTAGGATGAGTTGGGGGCAAATTGAGAGGGTAGAAAATGGTTCCCAGTTCGTTGAGAGAAGATTACAAGAGTGTAAGAAGAGTTGCATGGACCTCAAGACTTGTAGTTTCACTTTCGAGGGGGCAAGGAAAGGTGTGGGTTATGGAGATTTGGAGCAAAGCAGTGAAGGAGGAAAACTCGAGATGGACTTACATTGCCTTTCATATCACATTTTATCCCGTCTGGGACACCATGCGCGGCATAAGCGAACACGCGGCGATTTTGAAGACATGGCTGTGAGTAAGAACTGGGAGGATAAACCACGTCGTACACGTATATCGTTGCTGGCCTATTTTCCACCCGTCAGTCTAAAGCTTTTTCAAAGGAAAAAAAACATCACAACTCCCGAAAAATAAAATACTTTCATCCATACCTTTGCAAATCTCTCCCACCATCCCCAAAAATCACCCCAGTATCCGTAACATACACCTTATCCTCCTCAGGCGAAAAGCAAATCCCATTACACCTCTCAAACCCATCCGCCACAACCCTCAACTCCCCCGCCTCAGGATCAAACCTATAAACTTGATTCGGTAGTTCTGGTCGCCTCCTGAATCCTTGCTGATAGCCGTAGCATGGGTCTGTGAACCATATACTCCCATCTTTTCTCGACACTATCACATCGTTTACACTATTGAAATCCCGCCCGTAAAAATTCGTTACGATGGGTTGAGGTGGGGCAGTCCGAGGCATGTAGTAAATGCCTCCTGATCCTGGAGCTGGCGAGCCTTGTGCACAGAATAATAGTCCATCTTTATAGTTCACACCGCCATTGGGCATATCAATCCCAGGCGGGGGTCGCAGTTTCGCCCATTCCAGCTGCGCGATATCGTTTGGGGACAGAGACGAGGGCGTACGCGTGAATTTTAGGCGCGAGATTAAGATCGTAGGGTATATAGATGTCGAGGACGATTGGAGGAGGTTCGAGGTTATGTAGAGTTCGTCGTGTTCAGGCAGGTAGACGCATGCTTCGTGGAAGAAAGGGTTTTTCGAGTTGGCGGTTGTGGTTAGGAGGAGTGATTGCGTGGGTGTTTTGCCGGTTATTAAGGTGAAAACTGGGGAATAGCTGAGGATTGTGAGGTCGTCGCCTGTCGTAGGGATTGAGAAGGCTCTGTGAGAGTGTTGTTAGTGAGAGTGTAAGAGCTTCGAGGACTCGGAGGGGGTACGGACTGGACCTTGCCGGTGCTTTCTGCGATGCGGTCGATGGTCTGAATTGGATTAGCGTAGTAATGAGAATATAAAGGGGAAGCTTACCTTGACCTCTATGGGTAAGATGGGAATGTCTGTATTCTTTACAGTCGACATGTTGCAAATGGTGTTTGTTGATGAGCGGGAATGGAGCTCGACCTTCACCAAGGCAGCCCACCAAATTTACCCCGCGCCGAGTCGTTTTCCAAGGCAGAGCTTGGGGCCAAACGAAAAGGGACTGGATCCTGCAAAACAGCATAGGGCTACCATACCTATACTCAATGAATATTTCTATTCTCTAATAATTCTAAGAATTTCCTTTGGAAAAAAAAGCAAAAGTCAAAATTTCCAGGATTATGGTTTTGAACCACCTACCGGTATTCTCGCTATACCCTGTCATACTGCTATCAAGTCAAAATTTCCAACCTGCTGTGAGCTCACGCCCTTAAACAAACGAAATACCTATTTTATAAAGTACTGGTACCTTATTAATTGGTTTAGATCCCGTGTATACTCGAGCTGCTCGAGTAATATTCTGTTGGGTGCGGATTAGTCAGCTGGTGGTATGTGCACAACAGCATGACATTTCATGCTGGAGCAGCAGTAGATTCTCCCTCCTTTACATCCAACAACATGTTTTGCTGGAAACCTCACAACATCAAATTGCCGGCTCAGAGAACTCCCTTCTATTCTGCAGCCTCATCTAGAACTCGTGGATGAGGCCTGATCGATTTGTTGAATATGGCTGTGCATTGGGAGGGTATACAAAAGCTCTATCGCGACATGGGGGGACTAAATGCAACCACCCAGATGTCACCAAAAACCAGCCAATGTAAGATTCTGAAGTCTCCTCAATGTCACTGAAACTCACGATTGTCGTCATCTAGTTCTCAAGTTCCTCAAGTTGAGAAACCTAACGAATCTTGAGCTCCAAAGGGGCTTCGACCAGCTTACTCTGTGTCTCCATGAGCTCTGCTGTTCAATTTTCGACTCAACATGGCCCCCCGCAACCTCACTCCTGCTGCCTTGCTCGCGAATCTCCTTTCAACTTCCGGCAGTATACACTTGTCTTCAATCTTGATCTTTTTGCAATAAATTAAACCCCTCACGAATACTGCAGCGACTAATGGCAACCATGTTGAAGCAGAAGCCCGCCAGTGAAGTGGAAACCCATCACCAACACGTAGCCGCTGCGCAATCTGACAACGAGCATGTCATTGACATGCACGAAACTGCACAACCAAGCTCCAGTACTTCTTCGAACCCTAACTGGCGGAAACCCTTCTTGATTTTGGGCCTATTGTGTGGCGGCGCTGCGTTCTCATTCGCCCACGATGCATACTATTCTTATTTAGCCGGAAAGCTCGCAGGAGACGCTACCAAGCAAGCCTGGACTATCAGAATCGGTACTATTTTCACCTTTCTTACTACGAGTTGCTTTCGGACCTTGACTGTGATCGCGAATGGCCAATACTTTTGGCGCATCGTAAAGCGCAAACCTTTGACTATGGGTAGGTAATCCCTTGTATGTTTTTTATCAATCTCGTACAAAGAGTGCTGATTGATTTGTATATAGGGGGATTGGACAGGCTGTACTCACTCCCAAGTGATCCGACTGGGATATTCAGTGTAGAGCTTTTTCGGGCCTCCACTACAGCAGTATTAATGACCATCATTTTCTGGTACCTTTTCTGAATTTATTTTTTAGGTTGTTCTTTTGCAACTAACAAATTTAATAGGGGCTTCGGGATTGCTGCTATTGCCCCTCCGGCCACGATATCTGTAACCCACCAGAATCTCACATTTGAAGTCTTCGTCCCAACTTTGGATTCCTCGCTTCCAGCATGGAATCGTGGGATGGAAGACTGGCAGTCACAGCCCAGCATTAATCGAATAGCTTTCGAGACAGCATCTAGCATGAGCCTCGCACCTCTAAAATTGCCTATTGATGGCGAATATTGGTCGTTTGATTTGCAGTTCTTCGGACCAACAGTGCAATGCCACATAGCGGACAGAATTCAGCAGCCAGTCTTCGACATTATTACATCAATATTAGAGGAGCAAGATTCTGTTTTCGCATGGCCCCAGGTTGGTGATACCTACTGGAACGACAATTTGGCTGCTGGTAATATCGACAGACTTCTTTATTCTGGCTTGGCTCCAGATATGCCAGCTAACACCCCGGGGTACTGGCTTCCCAGGAAAATCTCCATCCGAATCCGATTGGCAAAGTTTGACTGGCATGTGGCTGCAGACTTCCAATTCCAGCATTGTTTGCACTTCAGTAAACGCTTCTTTTGATATCCCGATTGCGTCTGCCAGAGGAGCTCAGCAGGTCATTCAACGAAATGTCACTGTTTTGCCGAAATATTCCATAACCCAGCATCTAGTGCAGATTCCGTATAACTCAACTTCACAACCTTCGCCAATTGGCTGGAGTCCTTATTTCTCCCATTATTATGCTTTGGGGGGCTTACTACTAGGAAACATCACGATTCCTTCGTCAACGCTGATTTTGGAGGGGAATTTCTCGATTTGGTACAGCCCAAACAAAAAGTCGAAGAGTGATACTACAGCAAATCTCTTCAGCACCGGCTTAATTGCCTGTGATGATATACAAAACAGTCCCTTTAAGAACCTGTCTATGTCATCTGGCACTGGCAATCAAAGCGAGACCTTCACCAATACCGTCCCGGCAGAAGTATGGATGTGTCGAAACCAAAGCCTCGCTCGAGCTATAGAGGACCTAGCGAACAACATCACAATCAGCTTGCTTGGTTCTCCGGGGTTTACTAGAAGCACCACACTGAAGAATGTCACAACGTCGAACACTATCAACATATACGAATACCATCCACTGTATCTTAGGCTATCTTACTGTACCGCCCTTCTGTTTGCAAGTTTTGCTGCAATGGTTGGTTTCTACTCAATGTTCCACGACGGCATCTCACATGCGACCACGTTTTCCGCTATTATAGCCACAACACGCAACCCACAGCTGGATTCTCTAGCACAGGGCATGACCATGGGAGCAGAGCCATTGAAAATGGGTCCAGATAAGCAGAAATTGAGGTTTGGGCCGCTACTGGATTCCAGCAATCGTGGGTTCAAAGAGGATGCAAATGGGAAGGCCCATGTAGCGTTTGGACTTGAGGAGAGTGTCGGTTATTTCGGTTATTGGAAACGAGGCATACGGCGTACGATACCGGGGTGAAATTGAACGACATGCATTACCCCGGATGAGTTCGTTGGATATTCCAACTTCGAAAGAAAGCTGTTATTGCGTCGTTGGCTGTCAGTATCCTTCCCAGTAAAGTGTTGAAGTGTTGAAGCCTCGATGTCGAGTTCAAGGTTTGACCTACAGGGTACCCGGGTAATTACCGTAATTTATGATGAACTTAGATACAGCAGTCAACTACGGTGTAAATGTTCACTCTCTTCAATGCTAGAACAGGTCTACTACATATCATTAGCACATCACGAGTGAATTATCAAAGAAAAGAATTTTAAAAATAAATAAATGAATATTAAAATGAGCTTAGAATCCTGAACCGCTCTATCCTTTACCAAGAGAAGTTTGAAAGCTTTTTTTTTTTTTGGAATCTTAGAAAGCAAAACTATCTATCTATACCAACTCCTAATAGCCCTATCTATACCAACTCCAAATTGCGGAAATTTAGACCCTATCGAGAAGGGCTATTAGGAGGAGTAGCGGGTGGAGTAGGAGGCGGAGGAGGGGAAGTCGGAGGAGGATCCCCACCATCCATTGAATGGGGAGTAGGGTCATTGACCCCAGGAAACACGAGGGTCGGAACTGGCATCGTCATCGTCATCTCGGTGGAAGACATCCTGGCGAGGGAAGAAGATTTGGAAGTGACAACTCAGTACGATATATTTATCAGGATTTGGGTCATTCTGTTTCTGTTTCCGTTAATTTTTGATTCTTTTCAGAGATGTAGTAAGTAGGTTGTTGGAGGATGAGAGCGAGGTGTTTGGGCTACACATCTTGATTGGGAATAGATTCATAGTTCTAATATGGTGATCTATCTGGGAGTTAGCTGTGTTCTGTGAAGTGAAAGGAGTGAGAAGCGGATTTCTCGCTTAGGGATCCGAATAGGGGCAGGGGACTTTTGGTGCTTTGTATGGCCGGCACCTAGCGCGATTTATCAAAGGGAATTCTTTGTCTTCTCTTTCATCGTGGAGATGGTATGCGATACAAGGCTATTGTCATCGAAGTGACTGAACTTTGGATGAGAGGTGAGAGTGGATGGAGTTTGTGGAGATCAGTGGGAAAATCTGAACCGAGCGAGCACCAACGAAATATTTGCCAAGTACCTATTATTTGCGACTCGCTTTCTCTGATTAAGGTCTCGTGAAAGTTTGTGTGTGATGCGGGATACAAGGAGATGAAAGTCAAAGTGCAATGAGGCCACTTGGTTGTGATAGTAAAATCCCAAGATCAAAAGGAGAAGAGAGAAACAAGTCAAACTCATAAAGGGGTTTCGCAGGCTCGGTAAACGACGGTAATATCAGCTGCTAGTATCTCGCTAACCGGTAAATATAGCTGTGGAGTGAGCGTTGCTTCCAGCGCCATATATCAGCCCAGGTGAGTTTAACATCAACGGCGAGCAAAAAAAAAGCTTCCAACTTTAACCTTCTTTTGATATATCATACATGTATAGCTTTACACTTTCTCGCAAAAAATAAGGGTCAATGAACCCCGTCAAACTCCTTCCAACAAAAACCAGCTACCTCCACGAAAGGCAAAGATAATACCATTATACCAACTACTTCCGAAGTGACGCACCGCTAAGCAGCCTCAAATCCCGCGCCATCTCCTCCTTGGTGAAATTTTCATATTCTCCTTTCTTTGCCTTGGGAAAGCCCATCTTGTCCCACTTCTCGAACTCCTCCACACCAACTTTATGCCATGGGATATTCAAATCTTTGGAGACTCTGTCCTTCCAAAATCCCCAACTATGAGTATACTGATCTTCATTTGGAGCTGCACCGGGCTCGAAGAAGAGCTGTGCCATCGCTCTTTCCTTTTCTTCTGCGGATTGAACTGCGCGCTGGGTGAAGGATGAGAGTCAGCACTGAAATTGGAATTGAGATTCGAGGAGATTACAAGACATTTTTCTAATCACATATGCTTTGACTGTCACGACTCTTGGGGTTGGGACATTGGAGAAGTTAAGCAATGTTGAAACCACGAACCTGCATCCCGTTCACCATTCGTCTTTTGTTATACACAGTAGGCTTCATCCATTCTGCAACTTTTTCGTAATCGAGTTCAAAGCCAGATTTGTCGTAGGTTGGAGATCCATTGGGGCCTTTATTGAAGCATACATGCAGCTCGTAAAATACGTGCTCTGGGTTGTTCAAGATTTCTTGCTTGTATTCATCTGCTTTTTCCCAAGGAGTCTTGCGAACCTTTTGCCCTTTCGGGCCTTTGAATGGAGCGATTTTAATATCGCAACCACCCGGATTGTTTTCTTTGATGGGTCCGTTGCGGCCGGGGGTCTTCTCGTAGGACTTGTCGTGATTTGCAGCCACTGATGGAGGAGGGGTTGATGGCCGTGCAGGTTGCTTGTTTTTCGGGCTCCGAGAGGTTTCTTTCGCATCTGATACCTTTTCATCGACTTCGTTTGAAGACTCATTCGGAATACTGAACTTTGCATTCTCCTTGTCGTGTTCTGGGTCTTCGGCTTTGGCTTTCTTTGGATGGGGATTGCCATCGGAATTGTCCTCGGGCACAGCACGCTTCCCATTTCGTAGCGAGACCATGATGATGATTTCTTGGTAGAAATGAAGTTTTTGAAATTTGAGAAATAGTTGGAAAGTAGTTGAAACTTACGTTGGGGGAGACGCGACTTATAATTACCAAGCCAAGGTACCTACGTCATCGCACCAGATCGGCCTTTCCCGATATTTAGCCGGGCACCTGTTCGTTTTCCACGCTTATGTACTCTTCCAATCTGTTTTATCACGTCTTTATCAATAGCTTCCATAGTGCCTCCTTTGGAATGTTGAAATTCGCGTTCCTCTTGAGTCTTGTCGCGTTCTGGGGCGTCGGCCCCGACTTTCTTCGGATGAGCACTAGAGGTTTCTTCGGATGCTGCACGCTTTCCAATTTCTATGCCACGATAGAAAACTTGATGTGTCGGAACTGATATGTCGGAAAACATGAGTTTCAAAAGAAATTCTGTAGTTGGGGCGACGCGACGCGATTTATATCTACATACTCGGGCGGTCGGCAGGTTTCCCGGTGTTGAGCCGATACGAGTATGTTTTAACTGCGGCACGCCGGCATCAAATCCTTAAAATCCATCTCCTCCCACAAAACCCCACGCTCTCCCGACTTACGCATTCATAAATGCTTCGATTCGACTGAAGCTTCGTCCAAAAGTACGCAATGGCGCCCAACGTTTCTTTTTCCTTCAACACCTATCAACGGTACAAGGCAGAGACGAGGGAATTCACGTCGTGGCTGGTGCAAACGGCCAGAAAAGTGGGCGGAGACGAGATCCTACCCAATATTCCATCAACTGCGAAAAAAGGTGTCAATGGAGGCCGCAAACGCAAAAATAAAAGTGGTAAGAGTGAAAAATCTTGAAATTCGAAAAAGGCTATGGCTAATTCTTGAGACAGCCAACACATCATCTGCCAAAGCAAATCGGAACGGTGACTATGAAATTCAGATTGGAGATTTCACTAGGCTTGCCCAGATTATCGCTGATAATGAAGCATCCGTACCTGACTACATGTATGTAACTACTATATTCTCTGGATCTTTACCCTTTCATGTCATTGAAGCTGCATCTTTTTGAGGGCTGACCAGAGCCAACCCTCCAGGTATGACCTCCTAGGAAATGTCATCATGCTCAGAAAAGAAACCTCGCAAGTATTAGGGGCTCAATCCTGCGATGACGACGACCATGATCATTCTCACCATGCCCATAATACGCATGTATATTTTATTGGGATTCTTAGCCGAGTAAAAGAGATCTTGAAGAAATGCCTTGGTCCAAAGGCAAAAGGAAAACCGCAGAGTACTCCAACAACCGGCCAAGGGGTCAATATCAATCAGTTTGAGAAATTGGAGATCGAAGAGACAATCGGCCACCCGGACATATCCATCGAGCCACCAAGTGTAAGCCAAACCCCGCCGACCGACCCGTCAACATCGCAAACGAAATTCGACCTGGCTGCTGCTCACGACGAAGTTTTATTTCAATGTCTTTGCTTCTTTCAAGACTTCAACCAAACTCGATTTATCCTTCAGGAGGCTTGGAAAGACTACCGCCGAGGCAAAGACAGCTTAGTTGCAGTCTCCTTGGTAACCAATACCGCCATCGAGCTGATCCAGCGGGCTGCCTCCGAGCTACTTGAAGACATCAAAGGAAAACACGAACATGTGCCTGAAGAGCAAAACCTGATAGATTGGGTGTATCGACACGTCGCCACAGATTACGATCACCGTGAACAAGAACTCGACCTCATCAATATGGCTACTTATGAGGTGGCCGATTATTTTGGCATGGTTGTGAATCTTATTTTGGAACAATGGTTGGAGACAGAGAGCTGGAAGCAACTCAGCTTTTTTCCTGCCAAATATGCAGAAGATGCCAACCTAGATGCCGATTACGAGAGCTTGGATTCAAGGGGCAAGGTCAAACAGGATCATTATTTCTCGAGTATGATATTGGCATACTTTCACAATTTCATATTGCTCCAGGTAGAGCTCCCGCCAGGTGTGGATGATATCACACGAGCACTCAGAGAAATCGAGGAACGCCCACGTAAAATTATACCATTGTGGTTTTCCCTGGCTTTCCAGATCTTCTTGGACATTCGTCACATTCTTGGGACCGAATCAGAGCGAGGCTTTCGCGAGCTAGAAGAGTCTTTTAACAAAAGTGCTTTGAAGATACAACAGTACAAAAACTTCTCTCGCACCATAACGGGGAAGAGTGCTAGTTGGCACAAGGACAACGATCCACAAATCGAAATGCTGTTGACCTTCCGTGCCGAGTGGATAAAAGAAGATGCCCTAGAGGAAAAAATTAAGAAACATGCCAAGACGCCTGGACAATTGCAACAAATGGATATTTGGCGTCCTGCATCACATTTCTTGCTCAAGAGTCATCCACTACTTTGTGGACTCATTAGTTACTGGTTACTTTTTTTCCAAAGGCAATGGCAGATTTCGCTCGCAAACTGCTACGACTCAATCTTGTCCTGCGCCCACTTGTATAACGCGGCGAAGCACACCGAAAACGGATGTCGAGAATGGGTCGAAATGGATGAACTCATCTCGATTCATGGGGCTCAGCGTTTATTCGTTGGTGCACCTCCAACCACCCCTCGAGATTTCTTCACGCGATTCCAACTGATCCAAGGTGCAAGCGCAACCAACTTCGCAGGCGGAATGCGAGGAACCACAGGTCGACGCCCACCCCCCGAAAACAACTCCAAGCACCCCAGTACCCGTCGCCTCCGCAAAACCTTCCCCATCCACGAGATATTCCAAGGGCGCTACACGGCACGGGACCGGCATTCCGACCTCACCGTCAGCAAGATCGACAGCCTTCTCGCTGCCATGAAAGCAAGCACCGACTCCGACAGCGAGCACCCCAACCTGGACATTTTTACCGAGGAGTGGAAAAAAACCAGAAAATTCTCCTCCTTCGACCTCCTCATGGTCCTGGGCGCTTCACTATCCGCAAAAGTTCCAGAACTACATTTCGACTACCTCTCCCTACACATAACCTGCGCCAACTTCCTCTCCAACCTCCGCACCTCCTTCCTCGCCAACGCCGACAACCGAATCGACAGCATCTCCGACCTCATCTCCAACTTGGGAACCTCCCATGCCATCGTTGAAATGCGCATGACGCAGCCTTCCATGGCCAAAGCTCTAAGCGATTACCTCATGGAGGATAACAAATCCATGGCCCTAAGCCTTGTCTCTTGCGTACTTATGGAACATCCCGAAGCCGCTGAGGCTGCGGCAAGGATGGATCCCGAGCTGCCAACATGGAGAAAGATCTTGGTTTACTGTAACGTGAATTTGCGGATTGCAAGTGTGAATTTGGATATGCTTTTGGAGAGGCTGGAGAATGCGAGGTCTCATCCTGCAGTACATCGTTTTAATTGAAGATAGTACTGAGTTTTGTATGGCTCTACCAGTCAGATATTTCGAAATATCAGGGATCTTTAGATACTAGACTTAGAATATATGTTAATCTTACATTACAGCTTGTCTTAGTTGACCGCCGCCAGAATACGGAAGAACAAGCGGACGGCCGAGAAAGACTCTCACTCTAAGGTATAAATGGGACACTGAGAAAACATCGATGTATATCATCACACGTTGAAGTATCCCAGCCATCTAGGCTCAGAATCATACAGATACCAAAACCTCGCTCATTCTTTCTCGTAAGTAATTATGAATGTTCCTTTAGTACCTATGGAATATATAGTGGCTTAATAAAGACACCTGTAATATTGAGCTTCTACATGAATCTCGCAACAAGGAAATGGCTGGGATGGATTGATAGAGTTGGCTTCGCAAGCTAGAGTGAGCTTTAGGGACTCGCTAAAGCCCCTATATCATAGGAAATGAAATAACGACAAGATATCTGAACCCTGTATAAGGGTAAGTGTTGCGGATATTTCACTAGTTTGAAAGAGTATGCAAAATTCCTAAAAATCTCCCTATGTGCCCGCTTGTCTGTCTGTACGATGTGCAACAAAAGCGCTATACAGGCCTGTTCTGGCTACAGTATTGGCAGTGCCCGAAGATAAATTTGTTGTATATCGGTCTGTCTACAGAGAGAGGGATGTACAGACAAAAAGAGGGACCCAGATAAGACGCGACGGAACATTAGCAGCAGTATCAGGAGTTGCAATTGTAAAAGCTTATATGGATTCCCCTGAGTGTCTGTGAGAAGAAATATGTTGCAAATCGTGTATAGGTCTTTTACTAGAATAGGTATGGTCGATCGCAGCCAGAATACGGAAGAACAACCAAATGGCCAGTAGTCATGACTCCCACTCTAAAGTTATAAATAGGACCACGAGAAAACATTGATGTATATCATCACATATTTCCCTAACGGATACACTAACACTTATGTGTAAAACTAAACTGGTAAGTACAAGCGCTAGCAAGAAACATCCAAACCGTCTAGCTTCATATTGATCTCAAGTTCTCAACAATCATGGAAATTCCAAAGCCTCACATGTTTTTCTCATAAGTAACAGTGAATTTTCCTTCGGTATCGAATGGAAAGTAACTTACTGAAGACACCTACAACACTAAACTTCTATATGATTTTTCAAAAGGAGGAAGGGAATGGGATGGATTGATAATGCAAGTCTCACTTCGGGAATATCCTTTGACTGAACAACTCTAGACCCCTCTCCAACGACAATGATAGAATGATAACGGGATATAGTACCAGTTCGAGCAAGGACGACTTGTGACAGCAGACTAGTAATGTATACACTTACTCTTCAAAGAAATATTGCTACATAAAAAAATGATGCCGGAAAATCAACCGAATCGCGAATCGGGTCATGAAATAAATTCACGGAATACGTAAGCTCCTTGTAAGGTCAGCTGAATAGAGCTGGAACTGATTCGTGAGTAGCTACGCATGTTCCAGGAAAAAGCAACACTGTACCACCAATCGGACTTCGATAATAACGGGGTAAGATTCATATTCATATTCAGCAGGGAAACAGATGTAAAGCTCGTGCTATGATATCTCGCGAGCTGGAAAGAACAATATAATATGATCCCATGGCATGTCTTGACGACAACATCGAGGCATTTAAACTTGGGGTTGAGAGGAGACGTCGACACCCTTACATCCGCAATGCCCAAACGAAAGCATCACTTCAAAAGCCACCAGTACCGTATTAATTGGGTTATACGCCCACCCCTTCTCTCCCATTTAAAAGCTCATTGTGCCAGACCGTCAAAGAGAATTGAGGTAGAATGGGAGAGAGGTCTCCCGTTTCCTGGATCTCTCCCATTTTAAGATTTATTCTCTCTTGTAGTCTGGCACAATGAGGGTTTCAATGGGAGAGACTTCGGGTGGGGATATAAACCAATTAATGCGGTAATCGATGTTTGTGTGAGCAGTTATGCTCCAGGCTCTACTTTGATGTCGGTCTCCTTATCGTAGGATAATTTGACAGAACCCAACTCTAAATTGCCGAACAGACATTTGCAACGTGGCGAGGCGAAGCTCCCAACGGCAGCTAACCGAGGATTGTCTAGATCCCTCAACCTTGAGACTTTCGGTGAACCTTAACTCTAATAGCGCAAAACCGGTGAAAGACAGCGGCTGCGTTTCCACCAGAGATTTGTTTACATCGGATGATGGCGCTAAAAAGACGTTGTCTTTCAGTACCTTGGCGCTTCGTCGGACTGGCCTGTAGATGAGACGAGAGGTTGGCGCTTAAGATCCACGGTTCCACCAACCTGTAACCCCCTAGCCATCTCTTCAAGCTGCGACAGCAGCAACCCCAAAAAAAGAATGGAAAAGTGAAAATAGATGTTGCCCTTGTCGGGTTCAGCTCGGGCAGGAGGACGTTCGTTCGCTCAAGCTTTTTAGAGGTATTCAGGTAGATTGACGATTTCTCGGGCCGTGACATGACCACGTCAGGCCTGTGAGTTGCAGAAAAATTGAGACAAGAACCTCCTTCCGTCCTCGTGCACAAAGTCGCGCTGCAAGTCAACTTTTAAGCTGTGCAAGGGGTCGAATAAGGCGTGGTGGAGCCTCAAGATTGAGAGGAAATTCCCAAGTTGATGTGCGACGAAGATTTTGGGGAGATTTTGGCGCGTTCTGGGCCTTTGGATCGATTGCCTTTCAGCTTGCCAGGGGGAAGAAGATGGTGTTCTTTCCTTCCCGAGCCAATAAGAAGCGATCAAACTTTGGTTGGAAACACCCCCCTCACCTCGCCTATCGCATCCCCGCATATGAGAGAATCCATGTCGCGCGTCCCCAAGAACAGAAACTCACCACCACCACCCGCAAAGTGCCGGCTCTGCTGAACGCGGAGACGCTGAGGCAGTGAGGCCAAGTCGGCGGTGGATGGGAGAGAAGGATATCGATGTGCTCTTATGCCTCGTGGTGCATCTCTTTCAGCTGTTCTCGTCGTGCAATCTGGCGGAGGGTTTCTTCTTCTCGCGCAAGATGGTAGGGTTTCACCTGGATGAAGTAGTCCGCAGTAGTATTCCATAGGTACGGAGGTACCATCGTGCCTCCACCAGGGAGCGTGATGGCTGGCGATGGCTGGTTGCGATACAGTGCCTTTCATATTCAGCGTCGCGGAGGCCGCGCCGCTTTGATGGTCTTGGAAAAACGCCACGATTTGGCCCAAAAGTGGCTTTTCGAGCATTTATCCCTACTACACGTGCAGCAGCACCTAGTTTTCAAAATATAAATTTCATAACTAGAATTATTATATAGAGAGGATTACTTGCATCCAGCTACGATAAAATTTACTTTTGAAATCGTGGTGATGCGGGTAGATTTATAGGTCGAAAAGTGAGGCTTTTTGATGTTCTTCGCTTATGAAAAGGAGGGTCAAACCAGGGTTTTGAGCCAGTAGGAGCACTCCGATTCTGCCAGATCTCACCAAATTCTGCACTTTTTCGACACATACGATTTGTGACGAATTCCCAACTTCTCGACTCGATCTATACGTTTGCTATAATAGCTCAATGCGCCGCAGACCGAATTTAATAACGATATGAGATTTGGAAAGCCCTAATGCAGGGCTATTTAGAGAGCAAAAAACCATAAAATTTCATTCAGAGCGTGTTGTGCTATGATAGGAAACGTATGGTAGAAACCGAGAAACGAGGAAATATCGAAGGCAAAAGTGATGCGCAGTGAAAAAGAGCTCTCAAAACCCCTGCCGCTCCCCGGTTTTCAGGGGGTTTCAAGGGTTTCTACTGGCTCGACCTTCGAAATCACCTCTTTGCTTCCTGACTCTCTCTTTCTCAGTTCTGGGTTTACGTTTCCTATCACAACTCTATGCGCCACCGACCGATTTTAACCATTTCTTATGGATTAAAAAGCCTCGTATTTTGCCTTTTCAACGAAGAAACAATCACAAAGATCGGTTGATAATAGCATATGCTAGTCGTGATAGAAGTGTAATAGCACTGAGAAGCCAAAATCAGGATGCGAGAGCTTCGTTTTTATGCCCACAAATCCTTCGTTTTCAGGCCTTTTATTGGCTTGAGAGCCTAAAGCCCGACCTCCGCGCTTGCATTTGACATGCAGCTTTTATGCACGAAAACCACGAATTTTGATCAAAATCACATCACAAAACAGCTTGCATCACAACGAATTCAAGAGTAAAATTTATGAATTTTGTATGCACTTAATCTGTAGAACCTGGAGATTATTGCTATGATTTTTTTTTAATTGAAACAAAGGCTGGTTGTGGTGTTGTAGGCATAAAAGTATAAATATGCACGCTTTTCAGTGCTTTTGCCGATTTCGAGTAGGGGTCAAAAGCGGCGCGGCCTCCGCGACGCTGAATATGAAAGGCACTGTACACTTTGTGCGCCCTCCCCTTGGCCAGCGTAAAACCTGCTTCGCCTAGCTGCTGGCGGAGTGACGAGCGCGTACCGTAGAAGGCGTTGCACGACCTTGGTGTTGTCCGGATTCACTCTTTGGGTCAGCATTCGGTAGCATTGATTCCAGGGCAAGAGCCCTGATAATAAATACCAGATAAGAATCCTCTCTCTCAATATCATCTCCAAGTCCGGATTCTGCTTCGACGCTTCCAAGCTTGCGCATCTCGAGCTTCAACTGCGTCATTGCCAGCCATCAACCCGTCTCATTGCGGCAGACTGCTCTGTTTTTGGTACGCTGCGAGCGTCTCTTCCTGTTCTGCGTATTCCAATCCCTACATCTTAGTGGCTGGTAACGCAAACTGACGTCGAATTCACCAGGATACCCCCGCAAGGCAGGAATTATCCAGAAATTAATATTGGCTCGCTACTCCCCCACCCCTGCTCGCCTATCAACCTTGGAAAATCTTTTGCAGGGGGGCCTCGTCCCTTAATACTTCCTTCTCGGATCCCCAGCTTCCATCGCTAAATTGAAGCTTGAAGCTCAAGAAATCCTCATTTCTACACATCTTCGCCGACCCCAGAGGTCACAGAGGATTCCCTTCGACAGTATTCAATTGCAGTGACTGCGAGAGCAGCCCAAACCACAATCATGTCGGACACCGCCGATGCAAACACCCCCAACACCACCCTCTCCGCGCTCATCTCGACCTTGACGCCCACCCTCATTCTCTCTGCAGTGTACATTGGAATATTCCTGATCCTGCGAGGCTCTCAACGACGATGGTATGCTCCGCGAACATATCTCGGTGCGTTGCGCGAAGAGTAAGTCAATTGATCAGAAATTTTGGTCGCATTTATCTGACTGTCATAGGGAGCGCTCCGTATCACTTCCCTCTGGTCTCTTTAGTTGGATTGGCCCGTTTTGGAAAATCCCCGACACCTTCGCTCTTCAACACCAATCTCTCGATGCATATCTCTTCCTCCGATTTCTTCGCATGACTGTGGTTATTATGTTTGTAGGCGCATGCATTACCTGGCCCGTTCTTTTCCCAGTCAACATTACGGGTGGTGGCAGTGGACAACAACTTGATCTGCTTTCCATGAGCAATATCAACAAGAACAAACACGGAGGGAAATATCGATATTTTGCGCCTGCTGGTTGTGGGTGTGTTTTCTTTGGATTTGTGCTTTTCTTGGTGACCAGAGAGAGCATTTTCTACATCAACTTGCGCCAGGCTTTTCTTTTGTCGCCAGTCTACGCCAACCGTATCTCTGCACGAACCGTTCTCTTCACCTCTGTTCCCACGGACTACCTGAGTGAATCGAAGCTCCGAAGGGTATTTGGAAGCGCTGTCCGTAAAATCTGGATTGGTCGCGATACTACAAAGGTTGACGAGTTGGTCGAGGAGCGTGATAAAGTTGCTTACACCTTGGAGTCCGCCGAAGTCAAGCTGATCAAGCTCGCCAACGGAGAACGACTGAAGGCACTGAAGAATGGAGGAGTCGCCGCCGACGAGGAACCAATTGCAGCTGATGGAGAGTCTGGATCTTTGGCTGCCCGTTGGCTACCAGCTAAGAAGCGACCAACACACAAGCTTGGCAAGTTTGGTTTGTATGGAAAGAAGGTTGATAGCATTGACTACTGTCGCGAGAAGTTGGCAACCCTCATCCCCGAGGTAGAGGCTGCTCAGGCTGAATACTTGGCCGGCGAAACTAAACTATGTGGAAGCGTATTCATTGAATTCGCTCACCAATCTGACGCCCAAGCTGCTTTCCAGACCCTATCTCACCACCAAGCTCTTCACAGTAAGTATTTCTTAGTAAGGAAGTGATACAGCCGCTAACGCCTTTCAGTGTCTCCACGATATATTGGTGTCAACCCTAAGGAAATCGTATGGAAGTCCTTGACAATCTCATGGTGGCAACGAGTAATCCGCAGACTCGCAGTTCTCGGGTTCATTACCGCACTTGTTGTTTTCTGGGCCATCCCCGTCGCTTTTGTTGGTCTAGTCTCCAACGTCACCTATTTGGAAACATACTCCTGGCTCAAGTGGTTGGAAAAGATCCCCACTGTCATAATGGGTGTTATTACTGGTCTTCTGCCTTCAGTTATGCTTTCGATTCTGATGTCGCTTGTCCCAATTATCATGAGACGTAAGTACTTGTAGCCTTTCTGGTCTGAGCTAAGCTAACATACATCAGTCGTCGCCAAACTTGCTGGTGAACCTTCTCTTGCTCGCGTAGAGCTCTTCACCCAAAATGCCTACTTCGTCTTCCAGGTCGTGCAGGTTTTCCTCGTTGTGACTATTGCTTCATCGGCCTCTGCCCTCGTCAAATCAATTGTCGATGATCCTACCTCAATTACGTCCATGCTTGCCCAGAAGATCCCAACTGCCTCGAACTTCTACATGAATTACTTTATCGTTCAGGGGTTGACTGTGGCTGCTGGTGTCATGTCTCAAGTTGTTGGATTTGTGATCTTCAACCTCATGTACAAATACCTTGCTGGAACACCTAGAGCTATGTACAATAAGTGGAGCAAGTAAGTTATCTATTCTCAATCCCGGTATCTAGAGTCATCTGCTAATCTCCAACTAGTCTGAGCGCAATTTCTTGGGGAAGTACTCTGCCAGTCTTCACTAACATTGCTGTCATTGGTATTGTCTACTCTTGCATCGCTCCTCTCGTTCTCGGATTTGCAACCATTGGCATGTCTCTGTTCTACATTGCGTTCAGATACAATGTTCTCTTCGTCACCGACAGTCAAATCGATACCAAGGGTCTTATATATCCTCGGGCACTTCAGCAACTCCTCACCGGCGTTTACATCGGCGAAGTCTGTCTCATTGGCCTCTTTGGTATTGCTGCCACTCCAGGTCCTCTGATTCTCATGGTTGCTTTTCTGGTTTTCACTGTCTTATATCACTTCTCGCTTAACTCTGCTCTCGACCCTCTCTTGTACAACCTCCCCAAGTCTCTCGAGGCCGAGGAAGAGTCTCTGCGTGAAGGAATGGAAGACGGTACTCGCGAATCCCACGACATTGCCGCTCAAGAGAAAACGGGCGAAATCACAGAGTCGAATGCTCCCCCCAAGAAGGGAAATTTCATTTCCAAATTCTTCTCTCCTCACATTTACAGCGACTACCACACTCTCCGCCGCCTGGTACCTCGCAACCTGGTTAATGCGGAACAGATGTACGAAGAGAGTATCGCCGCAAATGCGTACTTCCCACCATCTGTAACTAGTCCAACACCTCTCTTATGGATTCCAAGAGATGAATCTGGTATCAGCGCCCAGGAGATCTTGCACACCAGCAGAGTAATCGACATCACTGATGATGGTTGCACTATGGATGAGAAGAACAAGTTGGTATGGGATACCGAAGGAGCCAGACCACCTCTCTGGGCAGAGAAAGTTTACTACTGATCTGACCCTTCTTCACGACGAAGCCAAAAGCATGGCATACGAACACATTACAACTGCCGCACCCTAATTAATTAGAGCGTTGACTGTTCTTTTCGTTTCTTTTTTTACATAATGGTTGCTTCTTTTCCTATGTTCAAAAAATGATGCATGCGAGATGGCTTTGGATTGTTACAAGACAAGTGGAGCAAGAGAGATGTAAGCGATGATGATATCAACTTTGATTTTCTTCTTTTGCTAGCGGGCGCGCTTTTATTTTGTTTGGTGTGAGCGTTTGTATGTAGATAGATACCCCCGAGAGAACGAGAAGCGAGAACGTAAACCTGAGCCATTCACTCTTTTATGGTGGTTATGATGGGTGTGTGGTTTGCTAGTTAGTTAGCAATAAATAAAACGATGATTACAAAATATCTTTTGTGCTTTTGGAAACGTGATTGAGTTACGTTTCATTTTGACTTTCTTTCTCTCCAAGGCTCTGGAACGAAGATTAATAACAGGGGATAGGGCTAAAAAGGGAACGGGAGAGTTCACTCTCTCATTCTGACCTTGATATCTCGAGAGAAGGCGAGGTGGATCTCTGATTCTCTATCTTTAGAAGTGGAAAGTTGGAAAGGAAGGAGAGGGAGGTTTGGCGATGGATTGAGGATGATTGAGATTGTAAGGAGAGGATTGTTGCGGAGAGGGTTGTGAAGGAGAGGGTTGTGAAGATACTGTAGTCTGATTTGAGGAGGTGGGGGGAGTGGGAAGTGGAAAAAAGATGGGATGAGGGATAGGGGAAAGGGGATGGGGGAAAGGGGAGAGAAATGAGGGAGGACCTTGTAGTAACTTCATGGGAACGTGAGAGTGAGTACTCACATAATTCGAAACAGGGATAAGAGCGTTTGCCGCTTACACAACTAACTTACCCTGCTTATTGCAGGGTAAGTCAGATGTGCAGACAACACATTTCACAATTCACTAAAAACTTTTTCAAATCCTCGTTCTCTTTTACGCTTTTATCTTTCCATCTCGCAATTTGCTAAGATATCTAAAATCGCTACCTAAATAACGCTTTCGCCCCGTTTCGCCGTACACAACTAACTTACCCTGCGATTTAAATTTTGTTAGAGTAAATTGTGATGATTTCGTGCTTGTTTATTTTGGCTGAGTTTGCGGCTGTTGTCGAGAAAGATTTTGCTGTTAATTTCGAAAGGGTGCGATTTCTACTACTTTGCTTTCCTATCCCTGGATTCCTGTTCATCAAGTATGATCCATTCGGTGCGATCGTTCTGTTTCTTTCCATATTCTCACTAGAAGTTGTGTTTGGTTATACAGCGGTAAGAGCTACAAAGTCTTCTATGCCACAAAACCTAAGACCAATGGATACAACGTCAAAATTGAAGGGGGTTTGCGATGGATTTTTACACTGCAAGAGTGCTATAATGAATTAGGAGCATTCATTGTAATGCAGGGTAAAGGCGTAAGGAAAGAAACGGCGCAAGTGATAGGAAGGCTTTCGAAATAATATATGGGAGAACATTACGGCGAGATGATCGTTCAAAAAGTACGCTACATCAACCTCGGAATTTCAGCTTCTATGGACTTCACGATAATTTTTCCTCAGGCAAATAGAAGCTTTGGCACAACCACTGGTCTGTGGACACTGTATCCATTTTATTGAGCTGGAGAGGAAAAATTTAGTATCAATACCTACAGTAGTGTCTACATCGTCGTACTTGCAATTGTACATCAGAGATCGATCGAGGCAGTCGGGACTCTTGTATGCTAAGGGTAATACGCTGGCACCATCAGCGATAAAAGCATACAGCAAGTAACAGCATTTGGAGACTTGAGCAGTCCGTCGCGGTTTTGTACCCCAAAGAAACGCTCACATTTGTTCGAAAAAGCTTTTATTGCCGAAAGCCTAACCGAGCCCCCTAGGCCCCCCTTATTTTTCTTGCATCTAATCTCTAGGAAGGGCCAAAATTCGATTTGTATTAGTTGTTATCCCATAGGATTCGAGTATTTCTTCGAGGTGATATTAAAACCTTTCATTTAAAAAGGATTTTAATTATTATTGAAATAAATATATAAATAGTTAAATTCTAATGATTGGAGAAATGGGTGCGACTCTGACAAGCCAGACCCTCCAATTAATGCGTAGTTCCCCATCGTCTATCCACACACCCCCCCCGGTGGCCCCCACGGGAACAGGGAATAAGGAAGCGCGGATGGGCTTCCAATGCTTAGCGACTCGGTGTACAAAAAGGCCTGGTCGTCCAATGATTCAAACCTCAACCAACCAACTCCTCCACTTCTTGCGATTTTAACCGGTTGATAAGGGGGAATACTGCCATCTGGGGAAAGGAAGTCGGTGACGAATGTAGACAGTGGTGCCAGTATGTATTTTTTTGACCAGCATTCACTGCATGCATCCTCACACCCCTGGTCTGCTTTGCCCCCCGCAGCTCTGCAGGGGTAGCTCTTGATCAATCTTTAGCGGCATTGTAAAGCGGGGTAACGTACTAGCGTGTGCTAGCGCCCGCACGGGCCACTCTTAGAGTCTATTTAAGAGACCTCGAGACCTAGCATTCTAGAAATCAAGACACCCGTCAAAATCAGAAACCAACCAGCTCTCCTGCCTTTTCTGGCATATGCTCGTCACCAACCAACACACCACACTCACGGGCACACACATTCAAGGCTGAGAGGAATGAGCCGTTCCCCTTCATTTCTCCTCTTTTGCTATTCTCTTTTCTTGGATACGAAGAATCCTTCTTCACCTCACCATCAGAGATTCCAAGGAGCTTGGCTTCTACTTCCAATATGGCTGATCTACCAACCTTTGAAGGCGAGGTGGATTTCACCCTTCCAGGCACCGACAAAGTCTGTAAAACTTGGTACAAGACAGTCGGCGACATCAAGTCAAGCATTCCTCTCTTGGTGTTACATGGCGGCCCAGGTGCTGGTCACGACTATCTTCTATCTCTGACAGACTTGCTTTCAAAGTACAAGATCCCTACCATCTTCTACGATCAAATCGGCAATGGCCGCTCCACCCATCTTCCAGAGACGAAGGGTGACGAGTCATTTTGGAGAGAGCCTCTGTTCATCGCGGAGTTGGATAATCTAATCGACCATCTTCAATTGCGTCCTGGTGGCTTCAGTCTCTTCGGTCAAAGCTGGGGCGGTATGCTCGGAAGTAGCTATGCTATTACTGGTTGCGCGACTGGGTTAGGTTGCGAATGGATTTTGACCTGTACTGGTGTGTGCGCACGTTTTCGAGTCTCGGTCTTAGATCTAAGATATCTTAATCAAATAAAGCTTAAATTATATGAATGGTATATCGAAAAATCCACAAAAGATCATTCTTCTTAGATATGAGAGAATTATTTACTTATACTTTACGTTTATTAAGTTATTATTAAAAGATGAAGATCAAAAATCGAACGAAATTTCCGGATGCGCGCCAAGACCGGACCCTGCAACCCCATCAAAAATCAGAACCTTTAAAATATATCTTAAATATTAATATTTTCGAAGAAATAAAGAAGCCAAAGTATTGAAATGACTCCCTTCTTCACAGATATGATCTCATACTTTAAATATAATTGGTGGTTATTTTTAAAAGGTGTCTTGAAAGTTAGAAAAATAGTGCGCGCACACACAGTACGGCAGGAATCCGAACCTAACCCAGTCGCGCAACCAGTAATACCTCACGCCCAAAGGGTTTGCACAAGTTGATCCTTGCGAATACCCCGGCCAGTGTGGATTTGTGGAAGCAAAGTATCCAAATGCTGCGAGACGGTCTTCCGGAAGGCGTCCAAAAAGCCATCAACGATGCAGAGCGTGATGGTACTATGGAGAGCCCGGAATACCTTGAGGCGGTTGGGGTTTTCTACAAGAAACACCTTTGCCGTGTGGAGCCATGGCCTGCACCGGAGGTTGAAGCAGCCCTACGTTGGCTTGGTGGCGATACCACCGTGTATGGGACAATGTAAGCCATCCAGTGCCGTGGAGCAGCTATGTAGCGATGCTGACTTTCTGCTTATATAGGAACGGACCATCGGAGCTCACACTCACGGGATTGCTCACAGGCTGGACTGTGCTGGATCGACTAGAGAACATTGAGGTCCCGACGCTCATTTACAACGGAACCATGGATGAGGCTCAAGACCTATGTGTTGAACCGTTTTTCTGGAAAATCCCCAAAGCAAAATGGATTACGGTGCAAAATTCAAGTCACTTCACCCATGCAGAGCACCGAGACCAAGTGATCAAGATTGTAGGTGACTTTCTGACACATTGATTGTGTTGGAAGCACCGAGACCAAGTCATCAAGCTTGTGGGGGACCCCTTGACACATTGATTTTACAGATGTTAAAGATGGCAAGGAGAAATAGCATTATCGATGAAATTTAATCACACCGCAAGATCAAACTTTCACTTTTATGGTGTTCTTGTTTTGGATACTTTTGGAGTATAACTTACCCTCCCTGACACCCGATTATGGCAGGTTTGCCGGTACTTCACTCATGCGATGCGAAATTGACTCTTTCCTGCTTATGGCTCTCAATGCCTCTCATCTCTTATTACTGAAGAGAGCGTCAAATGATTGCACTATCAAGGTGGTACGTAAATGAACGCTGATTCTGTTTTATCGCAACACCAACACCAACACCAACATCGCAACCCCCTCCACCCCAAACAGGTAGGTAGATTGGTTGGCTTGCGACATCATGATTCGTTTTGGGGGCGTCGAAATTAAGTCGGACGCAGTGAATGAGCAGATTATTGTAGGCAGTTGGTCTCCCCCCTAATTATCGCTTTGCACCACCTCCCATCTCACCCTCACAGCAGCATATACTCGTTTGCACTCTTTCAACTTCAACAGGGCATGACCAAGTATCATTCCAACAGGCCAGAGCAGCATTCCTTTCTCAATCCACGCAAGTCCTACGTCTTCTGACCGCCTTTTGCAAATTCACGCTGTGCAACTGAAGATGACACCCTTTTATGTATGCACCTTACAGGGGTGAATGCGGGCAGGGCTTTAAGCCCTGCCCTTAAGGAAAAGTGGGACGCGCTAGCAGAGGCCAAAAGGTATAAAGGCGCACAAAGAGCCTGGAAGTTAAAGCATCAACTCTTCCACCTTTTCTGGCCTACAATCGGCGTGTCTCTCGATTAGCCTTTGGAAGGAATGGATGACGATTCACACCCAAATCTGCAGATTGGAATGAAATCTGTGGACCCCGAAGTCAATGCTTCTTCTCTTGCCACAGGAATGGAAGCAAATGAAGAACTGCAGCGTTTCAATGAATCCGACGATCCAGCAAACCCACTCAGGTGGTCCAACCAACGCAAGTGGACCACGGTACTGATCTTGTCGATGATGAGCACAATAAAGTAGGCTGAGATATTGATTTCAAGTGTTGTATCGAGAACGAGGCTAACTTGCCAAGCACTACAGCTACCCTCACATGCACCCCGGCAGTTCCTCAGATTCTCGCCCAATTTCATGTCCACAGTGCTTCATATTCTACGCTTCTTGTCAGCATCTGGGAGCTCGG
The DNA here is from genome assembly GCA_003988905.1 of Hymenotorrendiella dingleyae. Classification (NCBI taxonomy): domain Eukaryota; kingdom Fungi; phylum Ascomycota; class Leotiomycetes; order Helotiales; family Helotiaceae; genus Hymenotorrendiella; species Hymenotorrendiella dingleyae. Next base: position 48,850 of record QYAP01000269.1, read on the forward strand.
GGAAGGATTTGGGCCTTTCTTCGTTGGCCCTCTCTCTGAGCATTTTGGCAGACGACCTGTGTGGCATGTTTGCAACACCCTGTTTGCCTTATGCTCCGTAGCATGTGCTCTGACCACCGGCGTTAACATGTTAACAGCTTTCCGCTTTTTGAATGGCTTTGTCGTTGCTTCCATAACGCTCAGTCCAACAATCATAAGTGACATGTTTGTTCCAGGGCACCGTGCCACCGCCATATCAATTGCTGGTTTGACTCCAATGGTAGGCCCGACTATTGGACCAATTATTGGAAGTTTCGTATCCCAGGCCGCCGGATGGAGATGGATTTTCTGGATTTTTGCGATTGCTGTTGGGATCTTTGAAATACCCTCCATGCTGATCATCAAAGAAACCTACGCTGTCAAAATCTTGCGAGATAAAGCTGCAGCACAAGCTGGCCCTTCATCCACAAGCGGTCGGCCGAAGTTCTCTTTCCTCATCATATTGAGGGCCGTCAAAATATGGGTATATTATCCCCGGGTTTTCATTCTCGCTTTATATCTTGCTATCGCATATGGATACCAATACATCGTCTTCACCACTTTCACCGAGGTGCTTGAGAGTCAATACAATTTCGCAGACAATGTGGTAGGAGTTGCGTACATTGGTATAGGTAAGGTCTCGAGCATCTCCATTTTACTTTGTAGCTAATTCGTCTAGGCTTTGGGTCTTTTCTAGGTATCTTAATGGTCGGCATTCTGTCAGATTGGTATGTGAGGAGAAGGGAAACACAACGAGGAAGTCATAAGCCCGAAGACCGCATCGCACCTATAATAGTCGGTGGTATCATTATGGCCAGCGGGCTCTTTTTGTACGGCTGGACCGCTGACAAGGAAGTCCAATGGATGGCGCCCATTATTGGAACAGCACTCCAGGGCTTTGGACTTGGTGTCACTCTGGTCTCCACGCAAACCTATCTCGTTGACGCGTTTCCTGTTCATGCAGCTTCGGCATCTGCCGCAGGATCAATTATGAGATCATTTGCAGGAGCCCTTTTTCCTTTGGCTGGGCCCCCCTTATACAAATCTCTGGGATTGGGGTGGGGAAATTGCTTGCTGGGATTCACCTCTCTGATCTTTCTGATTGTTCCGCTATTTCTGCTACATTTTGGTGAGCGTGGCCGCAAGAAATGGAATGCGGCAGCTAAGCTATAATGCAAGAATACGCAAGAAATTTAGACGAGTCGGCAGTTATGTGAGATTATTCTCAGGGGGGGATTAATGAACGAGATGAGACGACGATCTACGAAGTTGATTTAATGATTTTGATGCGCTTTGGATGACAGCGATTTAGCGATGATGATTTATGGATATTATGGCGCTATGGTACGGATACATGGGTTATGAGCTTCACGGCGCTTGAGGGCATCCTGAGATGAATGAATAGATTGTACTGTATGATTATCCGAATGCATAGATGCTAAGATGTACAATGGCATATGATCACCTCCCTTTGAATACCCTCTCCCCGCTTTTGTGCCTGGCACGCGGTGGAAAAAAAAACGAGAATTTCTAGCGACTTTGAATACTAGGCGAGAAACTGAACTTCTGGCTTTCTATTTGATTCATAAAATAACTACAAAATCGAATTTTCTAAGTTGTAGTCATATGGTATCTCTTCTAATTCCGCTTCAAACGCACTAAATCTTATTAATTTATAATTATAGGTTGATTTATGAAAGAGAATAGAAAGGGTAGGGTCGATTTTGATGGGGGTCTGAGCTTTTGATAGAGATTCCCGGTTTTTTTTTCCACCGCGTGCCTGGTGAGCTCGTGTTTGTTGTATTGGAAGATCAATTCACATCCTCGCTGACCTGAAGGACGGGGAAGACTATTTAAGTATAACCCGGCCACGAATAGATGGATGAACATGGCGGTCAACTAGCGGGAGCTGGCTCTGGGGAGCTCCACTGCTACGTAAGCAACCTCACCGCCACCCAGAATTGAGGCTATTCCCAGCTACACTTGCAGCACTCTGGGGAGCTGTAGATGGGGAGCTGTGGAGGAGAAGACGAAAGGGCATTCAGCGTGGCCTTATATGCTCACTTAAAAGTGGAATACACGTGCTTCAACGACGATCGTAGTGGAGGAGAACAGAACTTGGAACTTGGAAGTGTTTCGCCACCTTCGCCACCTGGAAGTGGGGATAACCTCCTTTTGTGACGTCAAAGCCGCGGAAAGGCCTCATCGTGAGAAGAGAGGTAGGTAGGAAGGTAGGAAGGACGTGCAGGTAGGTCAAATATGCTTAGGAGGACGAGGCACGAAAACTGGTCGAAAAGGAATCCTCTATTTGTACAGAAATCTGACTTCTCCTGGAACCTACGCTGGAGGAGGGTGCAGGGTGGTGGGAATTACTCCTTCTCTTTCCCCCTATTGCTATAGCAGTTGCTATAGCTATAGCTAACAAAGATTAACAACACACAGTCACAAAAATGTGACCCGTGCACACGTCCCAAAGAGGGAATTCTGACCAAAGGGGATGGCTATAATGGGGCCGGCGGTCCGTGCAATTAGGAATGTGTTTCTGCTTCTTTATCCTACGGTGGAGGAGCGGGGTAGAGAAAATTGGAGGCTAAAGGGGCTTGGTAGATTCGATAGGAAGGGTGGGTTTTGGTTGCTGAAGTATAACGCCTTTCTCCCTTTTCTATTCACTATCCCTCTCTCCGCAAATCCAAGTACTTTCGACAGCAGTCTGGAAATCGGTAATAATAATTAGGTGAGCACCTGGTAATTCTCACTCTGGTAGTATGTTTCTTTGCTGCGTGTTATTGGGCAGAATTCGGGGGCACGAGGTTTGTGAAGATAGGGGCACGGTATGAAGCAAGTTCAAGCTCAGTCAGAAATTCAGCGATACAAAAGAGAGCCGCGCGCGAGAATCGAACGCGAAGCTTGCGAGTTTTGTTCTGAGGTTGGCAGGGCAGGGCTGGAGTGGTATGGTAGATGATGATGACGAAGAAAGATATATGGCGATGCAAAAAAAGGGTTGGGCACACGTGTTAAATATGAAGCGATGAGGGTTAAATCTGGTGGGTTGGAATTACAAAAGAGGCATCATCATAGCAATAAAATGGTTTGATAAATGTCATTTTTTTATGTCAGTAAAAACTCATATAGTAGAAGATAACACATGTATTTCCTCCCCTGCCGGCGCAAGAATCGACCCATGGAGAAAATGGCGAGAAGAGATCAAAAGTCCCAATATCCACAGTACAATTCTGTCCGCTCCACCAGTGGTCGGGTGTATTACCAGTCAATCTCATTCACATCCCAGGGTAAATCCTTGTCCTCAATGGTAGCGCAAAGAAAATAGTCTTCGTAAGGACCTCCTTCGACTCCGGGTCCAGAGTGGGTACCATCCAAGGACAACTTGTTCTCCAGTAAAAGGTCCAGTTGACCTAGTAAACCATTCTCCAACTGATAAAGCCGAGATGAACTCCCAAGTTCTTGGCGGAACAGCCTGTAATAGGACGCATTCTGCTCAGGTATTTTGGTCGCGTTTATCCTGCATCGCTTCCCCCACCCTTGTTCTGCCTTGTAAATGCATCCCTGGGTTACATCTAGCAGAATGCGACAGAGATCCGAGTAGTGTTTCCTGATTAGTGCAACCAGCTCTGCGTCCTTCAAAAGACGTTGCGCCATTTGAAAGTTTGGAGTATCGCCGGTTTCGAAGTCTCTCCAGTGACTCACAAGGTGACAGAAACTTTCCCTAAAAAAAGCCGCATGGCGAAGCTTTTCGCATAGAGTATCAACTCCGGAGCCGCCTCCACAGCAGGAACTGACTTTGTTTTCCTTTGTTGTCCAGTGCCGTTATAGTCGAATTGGAATAGGCGGCTGTTAAGGAGGGCACCAGTAAGGGTTGCAGATACAGTGGGTAGAGCACAATAAAAGTCAGCGAGTTCTGTCAAATATCTGACTTCAACCGAATGATCGACGCTGTATTTGCGATTGTAGAAAGCGCAAAGCAGCTTCTCGAAACATTCTCGTTGTTGCTCCCAATTTACAACACGCTTGAACTCCTCCGGGGTTATGGCGTGGATCTATTATTTGTTACTAAGCATTATATAATGAAATAGAAGCTGCTGTACCTTTACTACTTGCTCCAATCCCCAAGTTCCGTCTTCATCAATAGCGGTACCATAGTCATACTTGAACGAAGGTGAAGCTGGCGAGCACGAATCATCGAGAAATCGACGAAAGAAGGTGGAATGCAGCTTCAAGACAACGGAATTCACGTGAAAGACTTGGTCAAACACTTCGAGTCTCACATCGGGAGACATGCCTGGTGATCTGAAGATGATAGGACCTTTGCCCTGCTCGATGGCGGGTTGTTCTGCAGCTGGTGGCATTTTTGGTTGCGGCGAAAGGCGAGTCGCAAGGCGTTGATTAAACGGAAGTGGTGAAATCTAAAGAATATGAGGATTTTGAAGATGAGGTACTGAAAGAATCAAGGTCGAGTGCGGAGGTAGCGATCAAGGGAAAGATATAGAAACCCAGGGAACATCAAAGTCCCCAGAATGATCGAGTGAAGGTGAGGATCGGGCGGTGAGGGTCCGATCAGAAATCGACGAATAACCTGGGTTTGAAAGAGTCGATCGCGACGAAGCGTTGGCAGGGAATCGGTAGTTGGGGGTCAACCCAATCGAGTTAACTATGAAGAACGTCGAGGCAAGAGGATTCTTATCAGCTTATCATAGTCTCGTGGTTCGTGCAGCACGCCTGGGGGCAAAGTTATTTCTGACGTAGGGCAAAGAAAGGAGGAAGCTTGTTTTCCACCGTAGGAACCTTCCTGGGGAACGAAGCAATCAGGATATCCCTCGGTTCTAGCCGGCAGCGAAGAAGGATAAAAGACACTCGAGTTAACAAGATTGGGAACGAAGAAAGATTTCGGGAGTAAGAAAGCACTTTCTGGCGGGCCAGAAACACCTTGTTCAGTCTCAATATTAGCTAAGTTGGGTTGAATAAGAGGGTTGTCGATGGTCTGCAATTAAACTGAGCTGTGTAAAATCGAAGGGAAGCCGGTCCATCAAGGCGGGAGAAGTGCAGAATTTACATCATCGCAATGCTGCATTCGATCCTTCCCTCCGAACAACGGGGAGTGTCTGGCGTCCATTTGGGCGACCTCGACCCAGGTGAGATACAAGACCAGTGAAGATAGGAAAGAAGCAATTGTATTCATGAGGAAGGAAGGGTCCGCCAAAGTAGTTGCTGCAGCAGTGTGGCTACAGCACTCTCCCCGCGAGCTGGGAAGACCACATGAAAGGGAAGGTACGACGGTCATAGAAGATGGCCGCGCCATCGGAAACGTAACCATCTTTAAGGTATCACCTGGGAAATATAGATACTTGAGCCAAAAGGAGGTCCCTGTAGGAGTCTCCAGTCTCCTATGTTGATTGCGTTTGGGGATTCAACAATTCAGCTTCGTCGACAGAGCAGACTCGAAGAATACCAACTTGGTCACCAAAAAAAATGAGAAGTTTGGCGATAATAATAACCGAATATTTCGGTCCCTGATTTGTCAAAGAAAACATAACCTCGCCTCCCATAGCTGACTGTTTTCCTTTCGATCTGCTTGAAATATTGCAATGAGACATTACCTCCTCCACCCTCAAGACAATTTGCTTTGCCCAAATTTGGGCCAGCAGAAATAAACCAAGAGTGCTGCCCGGAATAATACAATAATCCTCGGATAATTTGCTTTGAAACAATTTTCGTACATGTTCGCATTCGGGTATTGGTTGGTGAGTCGAGATATCAAGCGAGGACTTGTGTTCTGATCGTCGGATATTGCTGACGCCAATATATGGAAAAGCCCTCCACATGAATGAAGTTCACCAGTCCGTCTCCATAGGATCCCACGGCATTTCCTTATCCGTTATGTCTGTGCAGAGAAACTTATCCGCATATAAGCCTTCTTGTTCGCCAGGATTTTCCCCAGTTCTATCCAACAAGAGGTTGTTTTGCAATATTCCTGTCAACGTCCGCGTAATGCTCTCGCGAGAATGCCCGCCGACATCGAACCTATACCCATCTAGGTCTGACAGAGTTTTTCTAAAGATAACCAATTCTCGTTTTTGATCTGACCATTCATCATCAAATACAGGTGGGTAGAAACTATTCCCCGGGTTTGATGCGAATAGTTCCAAGACCCGCTGGTTGGCCACAAGTCGCTTTTCGCACAGCCTACCGTAATGACCCTTGATGAGTCGGGTCAATTCTTCATCCGGATCCTTTAGAAAAAGATTCTGCGCAGATGGGCGACGCGATGCGTATTGTGCAACACAATGTATAAAGCTTTCTCGGAATATGGCTGTGTGCCGAAGTTTCCTGGCAATGAATACTATTTCTGGGGCGTGTTCTGCAAATTCAGTATGACAGGCGAAATAAGGCAGTTGAGGGTGCCTGTCCGAGCTGTCCGGGGCATTGAATAGTTTACTGCCTATCAAGGCGCCGCTCAATGTCGAGGACACGATTGGGAGCGCGCAGTAAAAATCTGCAAGTGCTGTAATTGACCTCAGCTGATCGAAGTCCTCAATCTTGTATGGCCGATTATACAGCGCCGCTAGAAATTTGGCGAAAAGTTGTTTCTGGAATTTTTGATCCGCGATCAAAGCTGAGAGTTTAGGTGTAACAGGGGCAGCCTGTTGATAGATAAGTTATCCATAGAGGGACAGGAGATGGTTGAGGCTACCTTAGATACGGCTTCCAACCCCCACGCTCCGTCTTCGTCGATGGCTGTTGTGTAGTCATATCGGAAGCCCCAAGGATCCGACGTAGCGCTCTTGTCGAGACTGTCGAGAAACCTGCGAAAGTAGCCCGAATGAAGTTTGAGAATCAATGAGTGGACATGAAAGATTTGACCAAAAACATTGAGCCGGCAATCAGGTGGGCCGCCGGGGGATTCGAAGATGAACGGCGTTGGTCCGGGCAGTGGTGCCAGGTTGCTGTCGTTTTTTGTCGTGTTTGGTCGTTGTAACAAACCAGGCAGCGAAGTCCCGGCTAGAAAATATCCAGGTGAAGTTGGATCCCGCAAAACAAGGTGCGCACGGACCCGAAGGCGCGAACCCACGTGACTGCTTGCTATATATGCCCGCGGGCGGTCTTCGAAAAAATCAAACACTTGCCATTTTCCCGCGACGACACAAGACATCTTGATATTTGAGCTAGCGACTTATGGTAAATTGTATTGTAATTTGGAGAACCGACGAAATTGGGAAGCAGTTTCATTTTCAAAAGATCTTTTCTAATTTTCAATCCTGTTCTCATTCGCTTACCCTGTAAAATTTCTCTTTTTTGGCTGGCTGAAATTTTGATGTTCAAAAATACAAAGCCAACCCTTAAGCCCAAGGCCAGCCCTTATATAGAGCATTGTGAGAAATGCAAAGTGAGAAGGAAGTAGGTAATACTTGGGACTCCAATGTTAGAAGAACATAGCAAAGATCTAATTACGATGTGCCAACATGAGTTGACTTCAAATTGTCTATACAGAATCTGGACATGCCGTTTGGACCCCACAATGCATAGAATTGAGATTCCCAAGAAGATAGATTGGAAAGGAGATGTGACGATATTTGCGAATATTGGTTGATTTTATCGTTTTCAATCTCTCCGTTCCCAAAAGTTCTAGATTGTTGAATTATTGCTAAATTGGAGTTGCGATGCTTCATCTGAGTTTCTTCTATATACCAACAGAACAAAATGATAATTAGGTGAATTTGGCTTGTATGGAGAAGTGAAGAGCGGTAAGGTTTCTTGGTGAATAACCTTTGGCTGCTGACTCAGCGGCCTCGCGGTCGTCGCTGCCTTCTGCCTTCCCACTTTATCAATTATCAAACCAGCTCCATCGAAACAAAAACAAATCTATACCTAAACGAAAAGAAATTCAATTGAGCAAAATGCCTATCCCTGTCGAATATCGAAATGGCAAAAAGACCTTCACAGTCCTTGGTAAGTCGTCACTCCATCGCCGTTTGTAACCCATCACCTGATCTCTCAAACAGAAAACAACCCCGAAGTTATGAACGCACTCGCACTCAAACTTGGTCTCCCAATATCCTCTAAACTCAAATTCCACGATGTCTACTCCCTCACAGACCCAGATCTCCTCGCCATGATTCCCCGCCCCGTGCTAGCCCTTCTCGTCATCATCCCTTTGACTCCAGCCTGGCACGCTTCACGCTTAGCAGAAGACTCCGGAAAACCAGAGTACTCCGCCTCCGGACCCAATGAACCAACCATGTGGTTCAAGCAAACGATCGGCCACGCTTGTGGCTCCATTGGACTTCTTCATTGCGCAATCAACGGTCCAGCCAAGGAACACATCATCCCTGGCTCTACCTTTGCAAAGCTCCGCGAAGGAGCAATTCCGCTGAAGATGGAGGAAAGAGCACAGTTTCTCTATGATAGCGAGGAGTTTGCGGAGAAGCATCAGAGTGTGGCGGAGATGGGAGATACGGCTGCGCCTAGTGCGGAAAATGGCGACAAGCTGGGTCAACATTTCGTGGCTTTTGTGAGGGGGGATGATGGAAAGTTGTGGGAGTTGGAAGGGAGTAGGAAGGGGCCGCTTGAGAGGGGGGTTCTTGAGGAAGGGGAGGATGTTTTGAGTGAGAAGGCGTTGAAATTGGGTTTGGGGAGAGTCATTGAGATAGAGAGGGAATCGGGTGGAGGAGACTTGAGATTCAGCTGCATTGCTCTTGCTGAGGGAGAATAGGGACTGGTATTGTGATTTTTGAGAAGCTCTTTTGGCGTGCGAGCTACAGCCGTAGTCAATGGGATTTGATAATGTGCTGCTTAAGCTAGATGCAAATTGCTGGCTCTCTATAATCTTGTGCCATAATCGTATGTGAACAGATTCACCCCTTTCACTCTTTGTCCTCTTAGTTTAGGTGCTTCTGTTTACGTACGATCACTCAGAAGCCTTGAAACCATCTCGTAAACGCTGACCTTTCTTACGCAAAATGTATAAATTGCGCCACAGACTGCGAACAAAATCTATCCCTAAGAGAGAATTCGCCACTGACGATCCAGGTTATGCTCCAGCTTGATGAGCACAGCAGATGAGGAGGGCCAGATTGGCTGGTGCGTGAAGCACGAAATATGTTAAGCTGACACGGAGTAAGAAAGCAAAGCTGCGTCCTTTGGAAGAACCTGTGCTATCAAATAGTTTAACGGAGGAAAAAGAAGTTGAAGGGTTTGAATAGAATTCGAAAGGGCGACACTGGAAGAAGAGATTTTGATCTTTTGCACATCTTTCATGGTGATGTTTTCCTCCTTGAAGGCTCCTTCAAATAAACCAATGTCCTAGAAAACCCCAGTGTAAGACGGTAACATCATGATAAAGGAAACGGTACCACACAATGAAAATTGACAAGAAGAAAGTGGCTGTAAAGCTTCATAGACCATATTTCTTCACGCTTGTGGAGAGAGGGGATCTAAGACATTTTCCATATAGTACTGGGCCGAAGTGGCGATAAATTGAGCGTAATGAGCTTGGAATTTTCCAAGCCAGAACGCAGACGGAAAGAAAACAAAACAAGCAAACCGACTTGCAAAAGTCGTTTGAAACTATCCAGACAACAGATCAAAACAATGCCGATCAACTTGTTTACCAGAAAATAGGAATTTCCAAAATGTTCTGGTGGATCCCCCTTTTCCACCTTCCCCGGATCTATTTATAGAATGCGGTGTCTTTGGTTGCCCATCAAGTCGGCTCCACACGAATCACAGGCCGACGCAACGTCTCAACTTCAATCGGGCCAAAGCAGTCCAACCACACCAGCGCTTGAACCACTTTCCCCGTCCGCATTGCGTACTGCGTCCAAAAAATTCTTCTCCACCACGACCAGCGCCGTTTAATCTGCCACATATTGCTTTTGTCGACGGTACTCAGTACCAATTACACTCGTTATAGTTTCCATTACGGCACGAGCCTTTGTGCCTCTTCGAAGCCTTGTGGCGTCAAAACCAAACCATTGCGAACCAGCGCGCCAGCCTCACCTTTGTACAGCCCCTGACGCGCGAATATCTCACGAGCCCGATCTCGACTAAGCTGCCTTCTGCCACTCGAGGGGCAGCTTCAACAATACATCCCTCAAGTCTTCCATACTGGACAAAACATCGTATACGGCACCATATCAATCTGCTGTCGTTTTAAGGGTGGTGGTTGCACAGGCGCCGTTGAATCGCAGGAGTGTGACGGATAAACATCTGCTACCATGACACCAGTTCTTCAATCGCAGCTGGGCCTTGGGCGATGGCTTCTCTTCCTCCTCGTGGCTTCGTGCGCGCAGGCGTTCTATATTCCAGGTATGCTACCCGAAAACACACGCAGAAATGCACCCGAGCATGCATCACGAAAGAGAATGTTATTAATTCTGATGCAGGATGGTCTATGAAAATGTACAAAGACGACGAAGCTATACCACTCCTTGTAAACAAAGTCTTCTCCGATAACACGCAACTACAATATGGTTACTACGATCTCCCATTTGTGTGCCCACCCACCGGTGATGCTCACGCCGGATTGTCGCTGTTGAGCGGACAAAGTGTGGCTCTAAACCTGGGGGAAGTTCTCCGTGGCGACCGAATTACACAATCCGATATTGATCTCGTTATGGGAAAGGACCAACCCTGTACATCACTCTGCACCAAAACCATTACCAGAAAGGATTTGAAGCGTGCTAGAGAATTGGTCAAGGATGGATATGTTGCTGAATGGATTGTTGACAACTTGCCCGGTGCTACTAGTTTTGTTACGGTTGATAAAACCCGAAAATACTACGCAGCAGGGTTCAAGATGGGCTACCGGGACATTGAATTGAGTTCCGGCAAGAACCGCTTTTATATCAACAACCATGTCACAATTGTTATAAGGTGGCGCAAAGCGGATGGACCTCCAGGAGTCGAGGGTTTCAAGATCATTATCGCATTTGAGGTATACACAAAAAGCATCGGCCCGGACAAGAGGTTGGCAGATGGCTGTCCAGCCGATCTAAACGAAATCGATTCACCCATGGAGTTATACATCCCACCAAACTCGACCGATTTCTCTGTGCAATACCCGCACTCTTCGTATTCACCTCCCCACAACGAGCTTGATATTGAAGATGGAGCGACATTGGACATTCCATACTCGTACTCGGTTTACTGGCGGGAAGATGACAGAATTGATTGGTGGCATCGATGGGACATGTATTTTGTCAACCAGGAAGATGGTTCAAGGATCCACTGGCTCGCCATTATCAACTCTTTGATCATTTCTGGTTCCTTGAGTGCCATTGTAGCCATGATCTTGACCAGAACCATTCGAGGAGATATCAAAGCTTACAAGGACTCGAGCATGACTATGGAGGATGGCAAATCCAAACTGAAGAGAAGGTCTAGACCAGGAAGTGGCGCAAGAACACCGAAACTTGGTGAAAAGACTGGGCTTGGCTTGTTAGATCAAGTTGGAGACGATGTTAATGATGCAGATGTTTCGTCGGATGAAGAAGCTTTGGAAGACGTTACCGGTTGGAAATTGCTTCATGGAGATGTTTTCCGTGCTCCTGCTAATGGTAATCTCCTGGCGCCGCTTGTTGGATCTGGAATGCAGCTTGTATTCATGGCCGTTGGTCTTCTCATTTTGAGTAGTTTGGGTGTACTCAACCCTAGCTTTCGAGGCGGATTCGTCAGTGTTGGCGTTGGATTGTTCGTTTTCGCCGGCCTCTTCTCGGGATACTTCTCTGGACGAGTCTACAAAACCTTTGGGGGCACCAACTGGCGCAGAAATACTCTCATCACCGGCATTCTCTTCCCTGGACTTTTGTTCACTTTGGTTTTTGTCTTGAACTTATTCGTTTGGGCTCAAGCATCTTCCACAGCGTTACCATTTGGAACTTTGGTTGGAATCGTCCTCCTCTGGCTGTGTATCCAGCTACCACTCGTTTACATCGGATCCTGGTACGGCTATGTTCGAACTGGAGCTTGGGACCACCCTACCAAAACTACCGCGCTTCCCCGTCAACTACCAGTACAACCATGGTATATCAAGTCGACAAATTCGATTCTCCTCGCTGGTCTTATTCCCTTTGCAGTAATCTTCATCGAGCTACTCTATGTGTTCCAGTCACTGTGGCAAGACAAGAGTGGTTATTACTACGTCTTCGGGTTTTTGTCCGCCGTTTCGATAATTTTAATACTCACCATCGCGGAAGTCACCATCGTCACTATATACATCAAGCTCTGCAGCGAAGACTACAACTGGTGGTGGCATTCATTCTTTGTTGGCGGTGGTAGTGCCATTTGGGTTTTCATCTATTCGATTTGGTACTACTTCACCAAATTGCATATTGAAGGGTTTGTCAGTGGATTGTTGTTTTTTAGCTATAGTTTTATGGCTTGCACTGTTTATGGTTTGCTTTGTGGGACCGTGGGGTTCTTAACGGCGTACACATTTGTGAGAAGGATTTACGGGTATGTTCTCCTGCGTCCCCCCCCCCCCCATCTTTCTGATTTCAAGTCCCCGAAGTACAAATGCTGACTTAGATTCTGTTCCAGTGCTATAAAAGCGGACTAATGGGATATTGATGATAAATCGCATACGAGTCTTTTTCGGCGGCATAACTGGAGCAAAGGGGATTTTTTCAGACCTCGACCATGGGTTGGAAACGAATAAGCAGAAGCTTTGAGGCGCCTATATTGAATGGTGACGAATTCTGTAGATTAATATACATCAGGAAACTTGAAATTGTTTCCTTTCGATAACGCGGTTCCAAGATGGCGTTGCTCAGTGGGATGCGTGAAGTGCTTCCATCCCATTTTGGATTCTGCCTTGTGAACTCCCTATTTTGGCCTCATGTTTCCATGTTAAATTGGAATAAGTGCGTGAAATGAGCGAAATGGATAGTTATTGAAAACCGCAGTACCAGAGGCTGTGAAAACCTGCTGAGAATGTTTAAGTTTCAAATCAAGCAAAATTTGGAGGCCAGAAGTGCAGAGCTTTAATTGGCTGACAGGCCCGAAGCTTTCCTCTGGAGGAAAATCGGGTTCCGAAATCCTGAAAGGCAATGGGAAGTACGAGATGAATGAGCAACCTGGAATCATGATTGGCTAGGCAAGAGGGCTCGCAAGCATGGGGTCAAGCACGTGATGCTTCTCTCATGGACCTCGGCATCTTGAACAGCTCGGAATTTGATCTCAGCCTTGCCAACGCCAACATCACCTCTCCGGCGTTTTGAACCTCGCCGTTTCTTCCTACTTGAACTATTTCCCCAACCGCCCAAGATGGAGTTCATGACGGAGCTGAAGTCGACCTTCGATCCCCAAAAACCATCCCTCTTCGAACTCCTCTCCTCCGCCCAACTCGACGCCCTCCTCCCACCCTCCCTCCGCTACCTCCTCACCGTCGCCACACACCGACATCCGCGCTACCTCCTCCGAATTCTCAATTCTTTTGATGAAATATATGCACTATGTATGCTCCTCGTCGAACGCCACTACCTCCTCACAACCGGCGGCGGCTTCGTAGAGAACTTCTACGGCTTAAAACGCGAGAAGGCCTTAGCAGTGGGCGAAATCCCCCGCGCGAACATTGGTGCTAAAGGACATGTTCGAGAAGCGTTGAAATTGAGTAGGAAGAATGTGTGGTGGAATCTTGCGATTATGGTGGGGATTCCGTACCTGAAGAGGAGGCTGGATGAGAGTTACGATATCAATGCGCCGAGGGCTCTACTGGGTGGAAATTATACAAGGATGCCCGCCAACCCGACGATAAAGCAAAGGATACTACATTATTACCGCTGGTTTCTGCGAAATGTGTATCCGAGTGTGAATGCGGCGTATTACTTTGCGATTCTAGCCTTCAACGTGGCGTATCTGTTTGATAACTCGAGGTTTCATTCGCCGTTTCTGTGGTTGGCTGGTACGCGGATGAGGAGATTGGGACAGGAGGATTACCAGGCTATGGCTGCAGCGGAAGAGCTGAAATCGGCAGGAGAGGGAACGAGGGGAGGCAATTTGGGGATTACAAGCGTTTTTAGTCCGAGGGTGTTGGGGGAGAGGGCGTTGGGGAGTTTGAAGATTCTTTTGCCGACGAGTATTTTTGCGTTGAAGTTTTTAGAGTGGTGGTATGCGAGTGATTTTGCGAGGCAGTTGGGCAGGAAAGCTGCGGAGGGCATTGAGTTGCCGCCTCCGATTGTCTCGGGACTTGCAACACTGAGTACGAGGTTTGGTCCTCCTGTCAAGAAGTCTTCCGAGCCTTCGTCTTCGGAAGAGTCTCAACAGGAGGAAAAGGAGAAAGATAAAGAGCCAAAACATCCACCGATAGCTGCCATTTCTCTTCTCCCCATCTTCACTGTTCCAGCACCCGAAGACTCGGAATTTTGTCCGATTTGCGAAGAGGAAATCACCACGGCCACGGCGTGCCAAACAGGCTTTGTGTTCTGCTACGCCTGCATACATCGGTGGGTCGAGGGAAATTACGAGAGGCAAGAAGAATGGATGAAGGGTCGAGAGGGAAAATGGGAAAGTGGGAAGGGCCGGTGTGCTGTTACGGGACGGAGGGTATTGGGAGGTACGGAGGGCTTGAGGAGGATTATGGTGTAAGATATGAAAAGGCAAATATGGGTCAGGGAAAAGGAGTTGGGAGTACTTGGGTATCATAGGATGGCTTGTTGTAATATACCCGGCGGGCTTGGCAGGTAGATTTGGAGCATATTAGAAGTTCAAAGATACTTCACATCAATCTACAATGGAATGAAAGAAATTACTCTTACTCCTAGAGGAGAACCCAGCGGCTGTAACTTCGTCGGCGAGACACTCATTGCGTTCCATTCCAACTAGTTCGCGTTTCCACTCCAGTATCCTTTTCCCAGTTATCAGTCATAATAATCCAAGTTATGGAAAAGTACTGGCAGGATTTCGTATTCTCACTTCTATTCTACTACGGCATCTTCTTGCCTTCTTTTCCAAGACCCTTTCCACACTGCCACAGTCATCAGTCATAAGCTCACAAAGCTATGGAAAGTACTAGCGTTACTTCTATTTGCTACCGCATTCTCTTCCCTTTTTCAATCCATATCATTCTACCTGTTCGTTCGAGAAGAGAGCTCTTTATCATTCTGAGTTACAGACTAACTCACAGTTACAAAAGCCTTGGCATAATTTTGAGATGGAAAATGGGTTCGGACCTATTTCTTTTTGTTTGGTTGGGAAAGAGGATAGTGAGCATAATGAGCTTTTGAAATATGGGTACCTCTTAAGTAATTCTTGTTGTGATATTCCAGAATAAATCCCGCTTGATTTCCCCCGGAGGGAGAAAGCTCGACTGAGTTGACTTAGATATTCGCAATACACGTACCTAGCTTGCAAGGAGATCCCAGATTTCCGAATAGTTACATTTCCCGGGGATCAAATTGTAATTTCAAACTGGGCATTGGATTCTGTGAATGCAGTTTTATGAAAGCTACCACTGCTTGTTTTTGTATTAAGCACCTTAGTATTACTTGGTTACCTGACTGAGCAGTGTTCTTTTTGTTTTGTGTTGTTGGAGGGTGGCTGAAATATTGAAGGGTTGTCCAGTGAAACTTCAGACTATAGACTTCATCACTCAAACGAAGAGTACTCGATTTCGTGTATATTATCAGAGGGTGGCTGCAATATTAAGGGTTATCCAGGGAAACTTTGGACTATATACTTTATTACTTGAACAAAGAGTATTCTTTTTGGTTTGTGTTGCTGGAGGGTGATTGCAACATTGGAGGGTTATCCAGCAAAACTTCAGACTATAGACTTCGTTACTTGAACAAAGAGTATTCCTTTTGGTTTGTGTTGTTGGAAAGTGATTTCAGCATTGGAGGGTTGCATCAACAAAAAATTCATTTCACATTCACACACGTACCTTCACGTACGAGCACTTTACGTGAAAGCGTAAAAATATTAAAATACCCCCATATTTTAGAAATACTATTCCACCTACGTAATACTACCTAAGTACGTATACGCCTTCACGTTTTCACGTCTTCACGTAAAACATAAATAAAAGTATAAATAAATAGCTTGAACTTACTTCTACCCTAATACCCTAAATAACTTCTATCTACCTTTACCCTACTACCCTACAACCCTATTTACTTCTTCTTCTTCTTAGACTTCTTCTTCTTCTCCTTCCTCCTTCTCCTCCTTCTTCTCCTTCCTCTTTCCTACCCCCTTATACGTACATATCCCATATTATTGCTCTACCAAACTAAACTTTAGCTGAATCGATCGAATATTTAATTTATATATTAATTCGTGGTAATATCATAGAATGGAAGAGGATCCGAAAGCCTCGCTGTAGGTTATATGTGATTATACGGCTCTTAGGTTAGCCTATATGGCGCCCATATGGCCCATATAGCCCATTTATACTCTTAGTGTTTATATCGCGATATCTTGGAGAGTCTTAGCGCGTCTTTTTATACTTTATGCCTACGTACCTATGTGCTTACGTGCCTACGTGAAGCCGTATACGCTTCGTGTACGTTTCGTTACGTATCGTACACTTTCCGTTCACGTAGAGTAACTGTGTGGTGAAAATTTAGAGTTTACGTGTACGAAACTTTTGCTGATGTGTCCAGCGAAGCTTGGGACTATACACTTCATTACTTGAACAAGCAGTGTTTATTTTCATTTGTGATGTTGGAGAGCGGTTCCAATATCAGAGGGTTGTTTGGCGATACTTTGAATTTCGTTAGTTCTACTCAAACGAAGAGTGCTCTTTTTGGTTTGTGTTGTCGGAGGGTGGTTCCGGCAACCCAGGGTCAAGTGGCGAAACTTCGGCAACAACGAGGGTCTAACAGGGTAGGCAACCGAGTTGACCCCTTTTCCAGGAATCGGAGGTGGATGGTGCACGGAACAGCGCCAGCCTAGGTAATCTGCTAGTAAAACTCTGCTTTGAACATTTAATTATTGATTCCTTTGGCAATATTGACAATGTGGCACATTCCGTCTTGGTGTTGTGTATTTATCAACATTGTCACTGCATTTCACTCAGACTATTCTTAGTTCTTTGCATATTACATTATCATTGTATTACTTTCTCTAGTGCATCTACCAGGTTTCTTTACTCCAACAAAGAGGCACGTAAATCAAAGCTTAGCCTAAGGCCCAAACAGTCGCAGGCGAAGGCTCGAGATCCAATAGAGGGCTGCTGCCGCCAAAAGGGGTGACTGCCGAATCTGGTGCCGCGTTCGTAACGGAAGTTGAAGCTGAAGGTGTAATATTCTGTTTGTTTTCCTGCAGATTGCAATCCAACTCAGCCTTCTCTTCGGGTTCAGCAAATCTGGTAAGCCAAAGAAAGAGGAGCAAGCTCAATCACACAACGGCTTTGACATATGGATCCTCGTGCTCTCCAACACAGCATCCTTCTCCCCTCTCTTGATTACGTTCTGGCTCTCCCTCTTGAACCAGGCTACAACATCCTTTCTGCACTCCTCGTGCATCTTCTCATAACGACTAGTAACCACCAACGCCTCCTTAACCAAATTCTGCATTAATTGTTGGAATATGGCGGCGGAAACGGGGAGCATGTTGGGGGCTGGGAGTGGCCAAACCTCGTCATGTGAGAGGAGAGTGATGATGTTTGAGGAGGTTAGGGTCGCGCAGTTGGCGTCGAGGAGCTTGCAGCAGGGGGCGTCATAGACACGGTTTATGGTGATGGCGGAAAGGAGGGCAAGGGTGGTGCTGTGCATGGAAAGGCTCGCGCGTTGGAGGTTTCCTGGGAAAGGGAGGTTAGTTAATTTGCTTTTTTAATATTGGAAACTTGCGTCAATAACGAGAATTGGGGGGAAATAGAGAGAAGAGAGAACGTACCTTCCATGCCTGGCGGCAATGGTCCCATCAAAGTTCTGCCAAACTGCGTAAGGAATTTGCCCTCGTTATCCATCCACATGTTCTTCGCCAACTGACCAGCCACTTGCTCAAAGATATCTATGCGTCTAAAGATCCACGAAATATAGAGCCAGGCCTCTTGTCCAGGTTGGCTATAAACGCCAAGTTCTTGAACAGCAGGTCCCGATTTTGGAAGCCATACGGACAACCACGGAGCGACGAGTCGTGTGCATTTGTACTTCTCGCAAGTTACCGCCATATTCAACATGTCGACGACGGTTGGCAGGGAGAGCGGAATCTTTGTGTACTCGAAAGGGAGATGGGCTATGCTGAGGAGGATTTTAATTGTAGTTGGGTCGTTCGATGTGAAGTCTACCATTGGTTGATAGATCTCTTTCCCCTCTTCGTCGTGGGCTTCGTTAAAAGCTATCAACGTCTCCATCAGGTCCGCTGTTGGTGGACTTAAAGGTGGCTCCCAGGTAGAGGGATGAGCGCGTGGTGGAGGTAGAGGTGGGTTGTAAGCGCCGGTGATCATTTGTTGCCAGACTGGACTTGCAAGGATAAGCATTTGAGAGCAGACACTTCCGTTTATGGTGCCGGTCGAGTTGGAGGTATTATCGAGAAGGAGGATCTTGACGTCGCTGTTTTGGAATGTGATGGGCAGTGCTTGGATTTCGGGGTTCAGTGATGCTGGGAGACCGGTGCTGATTGCTGGGCCATCTTGTCTTGGTTCCGCTTGCATGACGGCTTCAGCGCCTTGGACTAATCTATCAACGATACTCGATGCATCCTCGGTTGTCGCGCTGTCCAGCTGGTAATAAAGGGGGTCGTCTTGCGTGCCTCCGGTCTTGACGTGCATGTTTGCGGTTACTTGCTGCTCTGGAATCGAGTCTTGGATACGGCCTTCTTGGATATGTTGAGGAGGGAGAGGCACCCTTATGTCAAGCGTTGTTTGGATCGTTGTCGCAAGCTCTTCCTCTTGCGGTGTTTGATGCATCTTCGGCGGTTTGGAGAAAGAGTGCTCGTAGAGAATGATGCAAGACGAAAGTATGAAGGTATCGTCGTGTTTATGTTACGAAAAAATAGATGGACGCGAATGTAGAAGGTTGTGTGCCGACTTTTGCCGTTCAATGTCCGTGAAAATCCCCGAAGTGCGTTCCGGGCTAGCTAATAACACTTGCCGAGAATCTTTTGAAGAGCGACTACGGCACTTCCGCCTAAATAGTAAATTTGAGATCTTAATGGGAATTTTGCGCTCAATGTATTTCACCCTTCGAGAGTCGGTGTTGCTTTGCCTTTCAATTTGAAAGTAAGTGGGCAGCGTTGTGGTGAAAAATCGCTAGTTAATTTAACTCTCTACTGTGACAAGACAACTCTTGCGTGGCTTGCATATTTTGGCCTCCACAAGCATTTCACCAGAGTCCAGACGAATCTTTAGCCTTTATCTATTATCGACGCAAACCCGTAGAAATAGAAATAGATTGGGCTTGAGGCAGGATTAATTGGTTTAGAGCCCAGCCCAAAAAAATCTGGAAGCTCCTTAAAAAAAAATGAAAGATAAAAAAAAAAATTATACAGGAGCTAAAAACAGCAAAACTCAACCCCAGCGACCTGGGGGATAGAAACACTCAGCTAGTGAGCGTTTTGAAGGGTACTATTTAGTTTATCCACGGGTTTGATAATGGCCGTGCACCATTGGATGTGCCTCCCACCCGTCCGTCGTGAGTGTTCATTGGCTGATGGGAAGTGCGATATTGTGTTTTATGAGGGACGAAATAAGCGAGGGTTGGGCGGGTGAGAAGGGCCGGTCGGGGTGTGTTGAGTTTAGATATTCACCGGCACTGTGCAACCTTCGTTTCGTTGGATGACTCCCATAGTTGATTTTATTGTGCTTTTCTCTTGGAAACCCAATTATTGGGTGTAGAGGATGCATGCTCAGTCTGCCAATGAGAAGAGAGATCGAGTCGAAGGCTCGAAGCGGAAAATAATGCTAAAGCAGATCGGAGACTAATTTGATGGGCTAGGGCAACTTGCAATCCGAATCCTTTCGAGATGCCACCGAAAACAACTTCAAAACCAAACCAAAATAACACGGAAGCAAGACTCTTGCTTAAGAATTAGATTACTTCGATCAGCTTGGACGATCTAGTCGATTCGAGAGGAGAGAAGTTACGGAGGGATTTTGGGGACCAGAGAATCACCAGAACCACCTAGAATTCAGTTTCAATGGGAGAGTTCTCCCTCTTTCAAAGGCTCTACCATCATTATATGCGACCGTCGGAGATAATTCACAAAAATTGGGAGTGAAAGGGTGGCGTTCTAAACTCCTGCCGTATGTTTTGAGTTCTATTTTCTTAATTTGCATCTTTTTTACATTAGCGAACCATTGTGGGACCAAGTAAAAAGAAAAGCATCTTGCCTATCTCCCAGAAGACTCAGAAATGAAGGAGCTATGGGAGTTTTGCATTCGCTTAAGTTTTAGATGTTGCTTAAACAGTTAAACTTAGAAGTGTTGAGACGAAAGTCAGTGGCTAGGACGTAGTCATGGTTTTCTGTCTAGATAGCCAATTAACCAAAGCAGAGTTCAGCCATATCGAAAAATTTCAAGGTAATGCTTGTTCTCACACTTAATGATTTTCACGCAATTTATATGTTTCAAGTTCTCTGCGTATAATTGTGCCCCAGTGATTTTCATACCACGTTGTGATTCTTCTCCAGCACAATTTCAAGTTCGTGCAAGGGCTCTCGTCTTTGAAATAGTTCTCTCCTACGCATATTTGGTGGTACTCTCCTGTGTGCTTGCTTTGCGCCGAAATGGTCTATATTTGTTAGTTCCTCCTCGACAGCAGCCAATGGGTCGATATAGGTACCGGATAATTGCTTGATGTTCTATCAAGCTGGAATTTGAGAGATAACTCGTTTCATATACCTGTAGCAAGCCTCGGAAATCATGGCATTTTTGCCACAGTGCGCAATCACAACGTAAACATCCCCAAAAAGCATAGTTTCTGCCTTGCTGAGACAAATATTGTTCATCTCCTCAACGGACCTATAAGACCGCAAACCGTCGATGAGGATTCTCTTAAATTTGCCCAAGATGTCGGAAAGGGGATCCTCCATGTCGACAATGATCTCAAGCGGCCACATTTGATGTTTGACGAGAGCGCTCTTGACGGCTAAAGAAGTTTGCAACCCACAATTTTGACGGCAGATCACTTTTTTGGGATCGAGAAGTCCGTAGTACTCATCTCTCACAGTCTGCTCGACCCGTTTGAGGAGGCGTTTCCGTTCAGCTAGTAAGCCATCTACCGAAGAACAAGTTAGCACTTTTGACTTGCAACACTATGAGGTTATGAATATTACCCATAACTCCAGGAGGCAAAACATCTAGATCTGCGATGACTGAAGTTTCCGAATCTACTACTCTGTAGAAAGTCTGAGAGTTGAAGTGTCGTTTCTCAAGTAGATCTCCAGCTAGTTTTTGAAAATGTTCCATATAACCGAATACGTAACAAATGAACAGATATCCTTCCTGCCTATCTTTCATTTTTATGATACGTTTGGTATCGATATTGACCCATTCAGAAAGATATAATCTAATCAGGGGGGCGCAGTCGTACTGATCACAGATCTCGGCCAAGCCCAGTGTGGTGTCATAATCCAACTCAGTGGTTGGTAAGGCCTCGGGTCGATGGTGTGCAATATTTAGAAGGATGAGTAATATGCGCGGGTCATCCTCCGTATACTCCACTTGCTCCACTGGCTTCTCGATATTTCCTCCTGTTAATTTGCTGTGGTGACGGTTTCTGCTGATTCATCTTTCTGGGAACCAGAGGTCTCGGAAGAGGAACTTGTGGTCTGCGGGAGAGGTCGATATGGCGGATACATGAATTTCTTCCATACTGGACTAAAGTCGCACATCATTTGGGAGCAGACTCGTCCAGTAATGATCTCCTCTCCATCTTCGCCTCCTAAGTTCACGAGGATCTTCACGTCTCCGCCTTTGAAGACGAAGTCGTCTGCGGTCGGCATCGGTGGCAACGGCGGCGCTATGTTCAATGTTGTTACGCGGTTTAAAATTGCGTTGGTAGTTGAGGTCGAGTAGGGTTCGATGTTGCGAAAGTTACGAAAGAGACGCGAGTGGTTTACGGTGTTGATGTGGGATGGGATGTATTGATCTAGAGTGGGGTCCGAGATCGACTTTATACTATGTACAAAGCACGGTCATTCCTTCCTAACCCAACAACAGTGTCGATGTTTTCTTGCCACTCGAGTTTGGAGACTGGCAGTTTCAGTAGTGTTGTAGCTAGTGGGGATCGGTGCTGCATAAAGAAAGCTTTGGAAGTTCCCAGAGACCTATAGGTGAGGTTGGTAGCGGATAGAGTTACGGTAGTTGGAGGAACCTTAAGGCTGCGGCAAGAGGATGACGTACGCATGAGGTTCTCCCGCTGAACAACATGTTGCGCAGCATATTTGCTGGAACAGAATTCGCTGGTTTCGAGGTTGCAGCGGGAGGCTAGCTAAATATTAGATCTTCAAGTGCTGCGGAACGTCGGAAGAAAAGAATTTTCTCAGCATTTAATAACTTCTTAGTTACGATCTAGCAATTTGTGCTTGTTCATTGATGTGTATTCTTGATATCGACTATTTTCATGGCCTGCCTGCTATCAGATTTCTTTGGTGCTTTATAGAAAATCCAGCTCACAGTCAGCGCACCTTCCCACTTGCTCTCAAGAAAAAGTCGTCCTGATGTTCACCAATCCCAGTCAATGTCTACGCTTGCGTGGCCAAATAACTCTCAATGGCATCAGGTGCTACCAAATATGATTCAACCAAACCACTTGCGGGGTACAGATCTCTGTTGTTGGTTGTCTTTGTCTCCACTCCCTGAATATCGTGACTTGCTGCGATTTAAGCCAAGGCTCGTTCCATGTGTCTGATGTTCGCATCACAAACAACTATCTTCGGTAGATCAGTAATTGCCCCGGTGATCTGGTCATGAAGTAGTTTGCTTGCTTGCGTTCGGCAGTCCTCGTGGAGACGTTCATATGGGCTGTGGATCTTCAACTCCTCAAGAACGCCTAGGAAAAGCCTTTCACGATCCTCCAAGTTTACAAATGTGGACGTCTCCTCAACCTCCATCAGCGGATAGAGCCTCGCTTTTGAGAGGCCAATCACTAATGACGCCTGGACCGACATATCGCACTCTTTATCCTTCTTTTGACAGGTCGTCAGCTCAGGTTTAATAAGCTCGTCAATTTGGTTCTTAAATGCGGTGACAATAGAGCGTAGTGTGATGAGGCGGGCTTCCTTCATTTTCTCTATATTCACGTTAGCTAACTTTGGCTCTGAAAGTCTGTTAATTTTGTTGCGAGGATAGTTATGGCTTACCAAGTGTTCCAGGTGGCATGGATATGGAATTAAGAACCTTTTTGCGAGGCGGAAGTGTTTGAACAAAAGTGGCGTTTTTAGAATCGCTCATATGCCAAGTCTTAACAATTTGGGTTGTCAAGTTTCTGAAATTCTTCATGTATCCAAACACATAACAGGTGAACAGATAGAACTCCTCACCCCAGGCCCAATTTTCGCTATCCTCATCCATTCATTCCTTAAGATAGTCTTTGACGAGAGGGACGCAATCATACTGGTCGCAAAGAAGAGCTATTTTGTAAATATTGATATGAGGTAAAGTGCCGCGAGGAATTTTCTTGCGCCGATGGTGTGCAATGCCAAGAAGAACGGCCAAGGCATGCGGATTATCCTCGAGGAAGTCGATTTCGGAGACTGGAGTTTCGGCTTCGCTCTTGCTGCTTGTGCTTGCGATTGTGACTGATGGTGATGTTTGCTCGGCGGAAGACAATTTCGTCTCAGGGCGGAAAGGTGGACATACGAACTTCTTCCAAACTGGGCTCACGAGAGACATGATCTGGGAGCAGACTTGGCCTTGGATAACCTCTTTTTCGCCTTCGCCCCTGACTAGGATCTTGACATCGCCGCCATCGAAAGTGAAGTCGGCCGCAGTCAATACTCGTGGTGACTTCGCTGTCATTTTGGCGGTGCGTGGCTGAAGCTTGCTTGCAGATAGTTCCGTTGCAAGAAGATTTGGTGCGGATGGTGATTGACGTGGAGATGCAGTTGAAGTTTCCGGTTGAGCGGTCGGCGTCGCGTGAATTTTTGCACTCGATAATTGTAGTCAAGATAAGCGCAAAGGATCGCCGAATTAGAGGTCGCCGCACAATTTGTCGTGGCCCTCCTCGCTGGGGCCGGACAAGATCAAGTTTGTGGTATGCGGAAGAGCAGGCTACGACTCCTACGAGTTCAGCTCATTTGGTGGGAACATCCTGCATTGTCTCGAACGGTCTGTGCACGCTAGCAGCAGCTAGTGAATTCTCCCGGTCCACACAAGAAGAAACAGTAGTACGTACCATTTTGGTACCAACGTTTGGACAAAAGGAGGAATTTCGCAGGGTAATCTGTGTGTTAGGGGTTAAAGTCGCCGTTGGGGGTGTGGATTTCCTCTTGCTTGCAAAATTATTTTTTATGCTTATTTTCGCCAAGTACGAATTCCGGGGGGTTCTATCCCCTGAAACCGGGTAACCCAGATGTGAGAAAAATTCATAACCGGGTAACCTACCTAGGTACGGAGAATGGGCCTCGGCTAGATTCATCGGCTTATCGCCCGGTAACCTCGAGGGAATAACCCACCCACGGGTATCACCATTACTGTCCAATTCGGCACCGAAATTTATGAAAGCTCTTTGGCAAATCTATCGGCGTGTTGTATTCTTGTATTGTGGCTAATTTTAAGCTAATTGCGCATAGCTTCACACTCATACTTCCTTCAAAAAACAATTAACGAAGCTATCCCGTCATAAATCTGGATCTCAAATTCGAGGTATCCTAGTGGAATAGAATTTATGAGAATCTAGCGCAAATGCAACTGTTTATGTGGAAAGATTGTTGGCCTTGCAGTGTCATGTATTCTTACTGCCCAACTAATTTTCCAAGTAGAAATGGTTCTTCAAAACCCCAACTAAGGACCTGCCCATCAAAAATAACCTTATCCACTTCCACTCAAGTTTTGCAATGTTCCAGAAGTCCATTTTTCTTCCAGTTTCCTGCAAGATCAGAGTTCTGCTTCAATTTATGCCCCCAAAGTACGCCTTGTTCTGAACGAGTCGTTCAGATCACTCGCCATTGGAAGGTTTTCATTTCTCTTCGACTAGCCCCTAGAAGAAGGCGGATTTCACCCAAATTGAAAAGCCTAAGATCGTGAACTGAAAATAAGCTCCAAAGGTGGGGGTACCCGTGTAAAAGTATCTCTCGTTCCATCCAAGAACTGATTTGTTGTTTCACCCGGAGCGAACTGCACATCGTACCGATGTATGATAAGAGCAACTACTTGTCGCAATTCCATGAGAGCCAGTTGCTTCCCTACACAAGAATAGGGACCGCTGAGGAATGGGATGAGAACTGATGCATTTTTCACCAATTCTCGTTGGCTAGTCCAGCGCTCAGGTATGAAGTCGTTGCTCTTGACGAAGTTGCGTTCATCTAGAAGGAGTTAGACACAATGTATTATATGTTTGGGTGGTAGAGGTACCTCTATTTACCGAATAGAAAGGCGCCGAGACCAAAGCTTTCCCGGGAATGAAAATGTCACCAATACGCAGCCCCTCGTCCGGTGTCACACGCTGGGTTCCGGAGGGGACAGGAGGATACAGGCGCAAAGTCTCCTGGATCACACCTTCAAGGTATGGGAGTTTGTGAAGACCCGCAGAGTCTGGGAGGTTTTTGGTTGTGAAGTGTTCGTCGAGTTCTTGGCGTAGGTTTGTGGCGACTCTAGGATCGCTAGCAAGGTGGAAAAAGAGACAAGTCAATGTAGCGGAAGTCGTATCGCTTGATTGACACTTAGATGGAAAATTCTGCTGATTTCGGGGAAACTGCTTACCTGCCGGCTACGAGTATTGCGTACGCATCGCCATGTAAATTCCTTCTCTGCTGTTCAGTTGGGGACCCTTTCGCCTCGAAGTCTTCCAAGAGCCATGAGAAAACATCCGGGCGATCAGGTGTCATCTAATAAGAAGATTCAAATTAAGAAGAGAGCAGATTTTCGAGCGCAAGCAGACTAACCTTTTGACGTTCCGCAACCTGAAGTTCTACCCAATTCCAAAATTGAATGTTTGGTCGGTTGAGAATCGGTGTCAATTTCAAGAAAGGGAATACCCATGGAACGCTGCGTAAAAAGCCAAGGAGATGCATGTCCCCATGCAGTGATAGCAGAACATAGTGCTTGACTCCCTCTTTCAACATGCCGAATGATTTTCCAAGGGCTAAGTCACCCATTATATCGAATGCGAAGAAGTTGAACCAATCCGTCACGTTGATAGGGGCGCCTTTGGAAGACTCTATCTTCTCTAGTAATTGACTCGTATAGAGTGATACTCTAGGTTCGTAGTCACGTAGTGCTAGAGCCTGTTACTATTGTCGATGTATAACTCATATTGAAGTGGGAGAGTAGATACCTTTAGCGCTGAATCCGCGGTCCCAGACCTTCCGGCGCCGAGAATGCTCAGCGAAATCTCTCTCCATGTGGACTGAGTTTCGTGGCGCTTGTATTTCATAAAATGGACCTTTGCGGCATCTTGACTGTGATGAGTACAAAGCTTGAATGGCATCTGGATGCGCTATAGATAGCTCAGATGGACCTTTTGAGACATGTCAATCGTATTCACATTAATTGAACCGAGAGACTTACCAACGCGGACGACATCTCCATATTTCCGATGTA
Organism: Hymenotorrendiella dingleyae; assembly: GCA_003988905.1. Taxonomy (NCBI): domain Eukaryota; kingdom Fungi; phylum Ascomycota; class Leotiomycetes; order Helotiales; family Helotiaceae; genus Hymenotorrendiella; species Hymenotorrendiella dingleyae. The sequence goes on from QYAP01000269.1 coordinate 75,521, forward strand.
AATCTCTAACCTCCTCGCAGAACTTAAACTTCCTAGCTGAAAGAGATACGGCATAGAAATTCGAGAGACGCGCAAGAATAGGGCCTGGAAATCCGCGGAGTCTGTGGAACAGTAGTCGATAGGAAGACAGGCTGGAATACAACCCCAGGAGAACGAAAAATCCAACAGAGAAAGTTGTTCTGGAAGGAGCGGGATTGTCGAGAAACCATTTTAAGTAAGCGAAGAGTGTTAACTCGGCTGCCAAGAAACCCGAAACCAACGGAGCGGAGTAGAGGTCCCAGTCCCCTTTTCTCAGAAAGAATACATGAAGGGCGGCGCCAGCAGCAACAGCCGCAGCTCGAACATGGAAAATTTCGAAGTCCAGCATGGCAATTCTTAGAGTACGCTCTCTGTGACAAAATCGCCTAGTGAGCGTGGTTAGATTCTCAGCTGGGTATATGTACTACAGCCCGATGAGAATCAAAATCCGAGCACAAAGAATTGACGATGGTCGCTCTTTTACGTGTGGTACCACCTTGAAGACTTGGTACTCAGATATGGTCGATGGTGATTTGATTCGATGATAGCGGGTAGGACAAATATGCGAGGATAGCGGGGTTCTGCGCACTTTTTGTGTTCCAAGATACCGGGCCATGCTCTGATTAACCAAATTCAAAGTTGCGCACGGTGAATGGCAGTAGAATTTGTAGTAATACAGCTCAAACTATCCCATTCAACAAAATGGCCTGCAGGTGCGACCAATAACACGCAACTATGACGACAAGCCATTCGCGCTTGGCCTATACTCATGATCATCAGACCCAAAAACACCTACTTCGGGTGACATTATTCCCTCGTATCGAAGTTTGCAGCCCATAGGAGTGTCAAGTTAGCTTGCAGGTGGCACACTTGATATGCAATATTCCCAAGTTCGCTTTACTATTGCGAAAGCTTCAAATTCAAGAGAAATATGGAACGCTTGTAATATAACCATGAGATTTATTGTCTAACCACATATATTTAAATAGCTGGACTGCATAATTTGACCTTATCTCACTAATCCAAATCCCACCATCACTATGGGTTTCTGCTCAAATCACCTACCCGCATCTCGTCAAATAATGAACAAACATACACACATACTCTGATAACTTTAACCGTGGCTCGAGGTCTCCAGAGGGTTTGTGCTTAGCGACTCCACCCTCTGACCATTGCCAAACCATGTACTTATCCCGAATAGGGCTCTGAACGAATTCAAACAGAAGCGAACCCCCTCAGCGCTCAACCAAACCGAACCACCTACAAAAGTTCGAGTTTGAGGACTCTCGAACCAAACCACCATAAAGTTCGGTTCGGAAAAGTTCGTTAGGAACCCCACGAGTCATGCTGTGTCACCGAATATATCGAAGCACAGCAGAAAGCCGCAGCAAATATCGGGAACTCGATCCGGAAGAAGGATAAAGGCATGGATATTCATGCATTGGTCATTCTTAGAAAAAATAAACAGAAGCCCAACCGCTCACAGGGTGAATACCAAAGTGCATGGTCGCGATAATTAAATCAGAGTCCAGATTTAACCCCGCTTTTGGGATCCGGTGAGCCGAAACCGTTCCTATCTGGCCAAAGACTTCTATCTGGGGCAAATTGCGTGCTTCTTCTCGATTGATGAAGTTTGTGATGTATTTGCTGGAACGCAAGAAAGGGAGGGGGTTGGGGATTCCGATACGTCAGAAACATATCGTTTTCCAATCTGTATTTCGGACCAAAACTAAGTTAGAATTTTCATACGAGACATGGAACAAGTTACTTAATATTCTAATCATCTTCGTATCCTTTCAATTTGGAAACTACTATTCTTTCCTTTCCTTGAGGGGTCCGACTAAGCGATCTCAGGTCACGTTATTTGTACCCTACTACAACGATGAAGATTCAACCCTAGAACTCACATGAAATAAGGGGAACATTACTCGTTAAGAATCATTCAAGTAACATGCAACCATGTCATAACCGCCCCATCCCCAGACTTGCCACCTGAAAATCTAAAAAGTCAGGATTTCCTTTGTACGTACTGCTACCAGGATTTTCATAGCCCTGAGACCCCTACTTGCAACCCAATTTAAAAATCTTAACGTCAATGAAATTTTATATAAACTTGATTAGTCTGTAGCTTTGAAGATTTAGAGTCTCTGAGCTCAATCGCAGACTTTGATGTTTGAAAAAGAATCGTAAAAACCATTTTTTGGGGGGAAAATGGCGGGCGGATTGCATCGCAGGGTAACCGGGATGTATAAGCACCGGTCGGATTTTCTCTTTCTCTCAGAGCTGGAGTTGATTTTCCCCCTCCCGAAACTCGCGAAGTACGAACGAAATAAGGGGTCGTCGGGTATTAGTTTAATTGTTGAGAGAATGTCCGGAAAATTTGTGGGGGAGAGCCAAAACCGGGTAGGCTAGGGAGAATAAGCTTTCGCCACCCGCAATCTGGGGTTCTTTAGCAGATCCCCGGGTAACCGCGTGGGAATAACCATGCCTAGAGCAAGGAACGAGTGATAATAGCTTTAGGTGTTAGTACCTTTCAAATCTAATTTGGAAATTTACTAAAACTATTTAGTAAATATTGTACGCTACGTACGGCACATTATTCTAGAATCTAGCTAAGCGTGCAAGACTTGATGCTGGCGTTTCCATCGACGCAGAATAAAGAGGGATGTTCGCGTAAATCTAGAACTAAATAATACTGCATTTTAATGGACATAAATCTTGCGATATAACTGACTTGGGTGAAAAAAATTCATTCTTAAATGATGTGTATTTTTACTACGCGATTGCAGATCTGCGTAACTGTTTTCTGGTGTTGCGTCGATCATCTATCGCGTGACAGAAATTCACTCTTCTGCTTTCCGGTTCTTAGAGCACCATAAGTCCTCCAAATTCCGTGCCATTGAACCACGCTTTATTTGGATTCCTCTCGACTGGCGTTGATCGGCCCTCCCATTTTCCACCGATTTTTCAAAAAATGTATGAAGCCAAGACTCGATCCATCTGTGTTTTATTGGCGTCTGAAACGACCATTTCTGGTAAATGGTATTTTATATCCCACTGAATGCTATCAAACTCAAATTCTAGCCCCCGCATGCATAGGTGATGCTGGGGCCCTTCATGCGCTGACTTCTTGAGACCTTCACCTGCTTCCCGAAATTTCGCGGCGATGCAATCAATGGAAGCCGTTGACTGTTCGGGCTCGGTCATATTTAGTTGGCTTTGGCTGATGCCCGCTTTCGAGAGGTGAACGAGCAATAAATCATGAAGCCGCACATCGCACTCGTAACTGTGATGTCGGCATTCTACGGCTCCTTGATCGACGAGTCTTGTAATCCGGTCTCGCACAACTTGGAAAAAAGAACGAATCATAAATGCCCGAGTTTCTTTCATATGTTCTATGTTTAAGTAAGTACGCATCGATGAGTAATGGAAACGAAGTCAAATACGTACCTATAGTGCCAGGTGGAGTGATTTCAGGATCAAGATTATGCGGCTCCCCATGAGACTGATGTTGCACAAAATTGCCGTAACACAGGTCAAAATTCTTGACTATATGCTCTGATAATTTTCTGAATTCATACTCCAGGCCAAAGACATAGGCGAAAAACAGAGAAAATTCCGTTTCCATTCTGTCACAAAAGTAAGGACTACAGCCCAGGCCGACCCACGTTCCCAAATGCGAGGAAAGTTTCCCAGCGCAATCGTACTGATCGCAAAGAGTAGCAAGGTCTTGCAAAACCGGCGGGGTCAATTTCTGGCTGGGAATGCCATCCTTTCTATTATGTGCCACACATAGCAGAATGTGCAGTGCTTCTGGCTCATCCTCCGTGAAGTCCAGTTGTTCAGCTTTGTCTTCATTCGTGCTGTCATCTTTCTGGCCCAAAGTTGCTGTAAGGTCTTTGCTATTGGTAGTGCCGATGCTTGAGTTTTGTTTTGGTGGCGTTGGAGAGGCATCGAGTGGTGGCGGCGTTGCAAGACGTGGGAATGGCGGATAGATAAATTTCTTCCAGACTGGGCTGGCAATACACATTACTTGGGAGTTGACCCGACCGCGGATGATCTCCCCGAGTCCGTCATCCACGAGAATTTCGACGTCCCCATTTTCGGAAGTAAAATCTTCCTGCGTAAAGGGTGTCACCGACATGTTCGATGCTACATCGTCGTTCGCTGCCATTTCGATGGCGTTGTGGGAAACAGGTTGGTTGACAGATTCTGATGACGAGATTGGAGGATGAGTGTGGCGGGTATTGGAGATGAAGTTGGTGGTCGAGACTAGAGAGAAGAGATGGACAAATAAAAGTACTGCACTTACGACCAGAGACTCGGAGCCGTAGAAAAGCTAAGATACTACTGATCGGTGGGAACGTTCTTGCATTGTAGGTTATGCTACTGAGGTCTCTTAAATAGAGGCTGAAGTGGCCCGTGCGTACG